>ML798866.1:17285-33991 GCA_009831015.1 Picea engelmannii
GTTGTGATTGGAACGACACAAGAGCATTGGAGCAGAGCAAGGAACAATAGAGATTAAAGGAGAGCGTTCATAAGGTATGTCCACTATCCATTTCTCTTAGTTCATTCAATATTTAGATCTAGGGAAAGAGTAGTATTCTGTTATGGTTTGTTCCAGATCCAGGTGGATCTGGGGAGATTGGTCTGTGTCCGCACTCACGAATTTATCCATAAACAAGAGGTATCCCCATAAAATTAAATTATGGATTAGAAAAGTATCTTTGATGAATCGTCTCTAGGTGGTTTAAGTTTTACAAGTCTTTGGATGCCTGCAAAGGGTGTTTGTACCTGCCCGAGACACAATAAAATCCACACTTACATATAGTAATGTTAGGTGGAAAAGAAAGTTACGATTGATCTCCCTAATTGCATCAATAATCAATGATAAATATCAACACATAAAATATAACAAGGGCTTCAATATAAGTGCTAAATGTCCAATTGAATAAGCACGAGACAAGCTAGTAAAAACTAGTTTAGCTCAACAAAGATAGAACAAGACTTTAGCACAAAAATTAAGGTTGTCATAAAAAGATAACTGTAGTTATATTTATCATCCTTATTTCTATGAAAAACTTTTTATTGCATAAATATATTTAACCAAATAAACTCGCTCAAAACTTGCCAAATGATGAGTTATACTTAGTAGATTATGTGGGCAGATTTTAGGCAATTTTCAACAGTTAAATTATGAGTTATTGAAGAGTTTGGTTAGGGTTTTAGGAAGCCCTAATGGTTGTAGATTAAATTTATAAAATAATCAATAAATAATTGGAGAAATGAAACACCCTAGTTACTCAAGCAAGCATTTATAGGATAGATTTGATTCCACTAGGAACAACTTCAAAATCATGAAATTTCACGTTTCCCAAAGAAACAATTTTATATCTCCAATGCAACAAGTGATGACTAGTTCCTTTAACGATTGGGTTAATGGAGTCAATAAAATAAATATCTAAATATACTACCTCCTTGGGGGTGTAAATTCTATTACTCCCCAAGGAAAGTATCCCTAGCTAGGGTTTAGGCTAAGAGGGTGTATGCACTTATACTTTTCTTAGAAAACCATTGTTAAACCAATAAAATGTAAGAATAAAGTGATGAAGGCTAAGTTCGGGGTGTATTCCCTTATACTTACAACCTATCTGTATCAAAATAACCTTGTCTTGAAACAAAATGATAATACAATGCAAAAAATCCTTATCAATTCAAGGAAACTGCTAAGATAAACCACCACAATAGAAAAGAAGAGCCTTCCAAGGCTAGCCCATCACTTCCATCAACCAAATAACCAAGAAAGTATCCATACACAAAATAAAAAGAGAGAAATATCTAAAGATAGCGAAAATTTCATTCCAAGTACCTCTCCAATATGGGAGAGTTATGTTTTGAAATGAGATCTTATGATCTCTATTTATACAAAATGTCTCCAAAATAGTTTGTACACATAATATTAGGGTAAACCACAATACTAGGGATAAAAAACCCTAATATTTCCCCTTTACACAAACAATATTAAACAATCTACTTTAAATTCTACTTTTTGCACAAATTAAAAACCCTAAGGGTGATGTCACCCCTTTAGGAGGGACGTTTTGGCACCTTTAGGACAAATGTTGAGATGGATATGATAGGGTTAGGCATCCAAAGGCCATGTGTCTCCAATCGACCCTTCTTCTTCATGATCCAATGGTTTCTTCCTTGAAAACGTGCCATGTGTAGCCACCACCACCTCAAACCCCTCAAGCATGCCGTCATGTCCCTAAAAGATGACATTTTTCCTCTCTAGGTAAAACATTAGGCATGTGAGGGATATGTCATGCCTCTTAGGTCATATTCTAGGCCTCCAAACGTACATCTCTCTCATTTGGCACATGGGACCTTGGAATCCAACTTGTGGGGTTAAAGCCCCATGGAATCCCAAGCTAGGCTTGTTCCTCCAAAACTGTCCACCAAATAGGTCCTACAAAGACAAATAAGCATGCCATCCAATGATCTCAAGTCAAACTATCATGATAAGTAAATAAAATCAAAAAATGAGCTACCTAAGCATGTGCATCAAATATTACCYYATCAAACAATTAAGTGTTCAAAGACATTATGCAACTTTCCAAGCTTGGATATGGGAGAGTTGACGAGGTGTCCTATTGGGTAGATCTTTCCCTAGGTAAGGGAGTGTTTCCAAGAGATCCGCCATGTAAATTAGATGGATTKCTTAAGGATAAAGACTCAATGGGCATGGGGTTCATGACATACAAGGGGTTGTAGTGTCCCATTCATGGGTGCCTTTGTAGAGGGTGTGTGGCACCTTTGTTTCCAAAGAAAATTTTCCAAGCCCATTGTTTTTCCATTATTTRTTTCTTTCATGTTTTAAGGATGTTTCAGAGGCCACTATTCTGGCATGGTGTCCAGATAATGAMAATGTCAGTCAAGAATAATTTTGTGGAAATGAGAAGGATGGATCATGATGAGAGTACATTTCTCTAAGTTTTGCAATTGAGAGCCACTACCCTGGCTTGATGGCCAGATGATGGTAGTGCCATGTCACTAGATATCCATGATCATGATAGGCCAACTCATGATGAGACCTCCAATACTCCAAATAACCCCCTAATCATTCTTTTACTCTTGTGGGTCCCCATTTTCTTACAGATAAGTGTTTCATTGCTTTCTTGGGGGATCCATGGGAGAATAATCTAGAAGGTTTATGCATAGGATTTTATCTTTTACCCAAAAATAATCCCTCTGGGCCTTCATCCCCTCCTTCCCATAAAATGAGGGACAACCTCTTGCTGGGTCAATACACCCTAAAATCCCAAGAGACAAGGAAATGTGGGGGGGGTAGGTGATGGAAAGTGGTAAGTATGGATGGGAATAGTATGATGACTCTTCAAGGGAGTTCTTAGTAGCAAACCCATTCCCAAGGAATACTACTTACTAGGGAACAATGTGAACTACAAAGGTGAAGAAATGTAAAAGGCATCATTTCCAAGCATATATCATGAAATATAAAGCAATCTAAGATACATAATACTCAAAATGCATCAAATATTCAAATGGAAGTCACCATAATACTTGACTTGTACCTCATGGAGCAAGGCTTATTGCCTTCTGGAAGCCAGCGGGTGTGGTGGATGCCATCCTGAAAATATGGACTTTTGTGGTGGTGAGAAGGGTCTCCATCTATGAAAGTGGACACTGTAGGTCCTGTAGTCTTTTGTAACTCCATATATGTAACCTGAGGGCCTTGATACATAATCTTCTTAGTTATCCCACAAAATGGGGATAACATATGGCTCATACTTGGGGACATGTGCTCGTCGTAGAGTGCATGAGAACCACAGCATCTCTTAGTAAACATTAACCTTCCAAAACTCAAATAAAAGAATCAGATAATATAGGGTGGTTCCATCACCCTTTATCCATATATATAAAATCCAAAATGAAAACTAATCTAGAAAAGAAAAAAATTGACATTTTTTCAAACATTTCTAAACTGAGCATGAAATTGATATGCAAGTAGAGAAAAATGAAAAATGAAATGAATATAAACATAATATGAGAAATCAAGATGCAAATGAAAGGAAAGAAATATGACCTACCTATTTACTTTGGGCCTTGGGGCCCTGAATATCAGGTGATGGGTGATGTCAGGTGAATTCATACAACCAGTGCAACCAACTGATATTCCCGTCAAAGTATCTCCCCCTATGCTTGATTATGTAAAAAAAAAAGATAAGTCAAGCATGTAATGATCATGATCATAAATATATATATAATAGAATGTTAAATGAAACTCATGGATATGGGTGGGAGGGAGGAAATCCTACTGGAAAGAATATCCATAACTCTAATCATGCAAGGAATCATGCCTGAAGTGATAGCCACAAGCTAGATCAATCCATCTCCGAAGGGGGATAGTATATCTAGATGAATGCTCATCTTCATACTCTTGAACATGATTGATTCTTCCTAAATACCATGTAGGTATGAGAGGTCCCGAGAAGACCTCATGATTTCCCTGAGAGGAGGAAT
Organism: Picea engelmannii; assembly: GCA_009831015.1. NCBI lineage: Eukaryota > Viridiplantae > Streptophyta > Pinopsida > Pinales > Pinaceae > Picea > Picea engelmannii. The sequence continues at coordinate 21,359 of ML798866.1, forward strand.
GAGATAAGGGACAAGCTCAGGTCTAGGAAGAGGAAAGCATGGAATTTTTATCTTCGAATCCCTGTAGAAATACTTAATATGAAAGTAATTACTCTTTATAGAGTAATCCTATGATCACTTTGAGGTGGACACGTCCAGGAATTCCTCCAATACTGAGGAAGAAAGTGGCTGAAAGTCCCTGAATAAATCTAAAATCATGTCATCAATAGGCTCCCAAACATATGAATCATATACGCATGAAAAGTATTCCTCTGAAGATGAAAACTAAAACCCCTTTTCTTGAGGGCTACCCTCAATGTCGTAAATGGGGTCTCTATCGAAAATAATATGGCCAAAATACCACTTGCATCTGCCAGTCTGTATGAAAATATCTATATGCTCATCAACCATATGTAATGGTTCTCTCACAAGACCATCAACAAAAGTGACCATCTCTTTGTCTTCATGTGCAGGAGGAGTAGAGGCAAGGACATCTTCAACAGGATCCTCAAATTCATCATTGAGACTAGTTGCTTCTTTAACTTCATGAAAAAGAGGAGAAAAAAACCGGACAACCTCAACTACATCAATTGGGAGAAAGGATAATGATGCATCAACATGTTGCACTTCATCAGGATTCTTTTTTCTCTTCATGGGAATGATCCTCCTTTTATTATTCATTACACGAGGTTTGATTCTTAATGTAGAGTGCTTCATGTGCCTTTTTTCAGAGAGATTTTTCACATCCAAGGCCTCCTCTAATGCCTCTTTACTTCCAAAGTCACAAAATAAAGTGTCATCAAGAAATTTAAAAGGATTACAACTCATCATGTTCTCTTCTTGATGTGCGGGAGGATCAAAGGCCTAGATGTCTTTATCAAATGGAAGGGAATATATGAGTGCTTCTTCTTCATCAAATTTCTCGTTCAGATATTCATTGGAGTATTATTGGTAACCTTCTTCATATATATGTCCTTCAATCACTTCTTCATCGTCAAGGGCATGAAATAACTCTCTTATGTGATTCATCATTTCCTTAGTAGTTTTATTAGCATCCTTTTTGTTTTCCATATACAAAAATGTGATCTTCGAGTCATAACAAGTTTTGGATGAGGGTTCATCCCATGGTGCCATAATTCCATTAACTGAAAAAGACACCTTAATGGAGTCTCCAGGTGAGATCAAGTCTCACCAAAGGAGGGAAAGGGGGAAAGAGGGAAAGGTGGGTTCGTGGAAAGTGGAGTCCCCAGACAAGTTTTAAGGGAAACTTATCAAGGGTGGAAAAGGGAGTTTTCTTCAATGGAGTCTCTAGGAAAGCTAAGGGATAAAGGATTTGGGAGAGAATATTTTCCAAAGTTTCGTTAGGGCATGAAGAGGATTCAATTTTCATCCCCGAAAACGATGCAAAAATGATATCGCACAAGTTGTAGGTTGGGAAAATCTCAACCCAACCACCAAGTGGTGACAAATAAGGGACACTATACCCAATGTCACCTTGATATAGGTCATGCGCTTCAAGGGTGATTACGTCACTCTAGGGAGGCTATCCCGGTGACCTTGGGGGGATTGAGACGAATAGAAGGGAAGAAAGAGAGATATCCCCCTAAAGGTCAATTATGGAAGACAAAAGTATCTTTGATGAATCTTCTTTGGGTGGTTTAAGGTTTCCAATTCTTTGGATGCCTACAAAGGGTGTTTGTAGCTTCTCAAGACACAAGAAAATCCACACTTGCATATAGTAATGTTAGGTGGACAAGAAATTTAATGTTGTTGTCCCTATTTTCAGAAATAATCAATGATATATATCAGCACATAAAATATAATAAGGGATGCAATATAAGTGCTAAAAGTCCAATTGAATAAGCACAAGACATGCTAGTAAAAACTAGTTTATCTCAACAATCATAGAACAAGACTTTAGCATAAAACACAAGGCTGTCATAAAATGCTAATTGCACTAATATTTATCAGCCTTATGTCTGTAACAAACTTGTTATTGAAAAAACACATCTAACCACTAAAACTTTCTCAACACTTTATAAAAGATGTGTTATACTTAGTAGATTATGTGGACAGATTTTAGCAACGGTTGAATTAGGAGTTATTGAAGAGTTTGGTTAGGGTTTTCAGCAGACCTAATGGCCATGGGTTAAATTTGTAAAAAAATAAAAAAATACTTGGAGAAATGAAATTCCCTAGTGGCTCAAGCAAGATTTATAGCATAGATTTGATTCCACTAGGAACAACCTCAAAATCATGGAATTTCACGTTTCCCAAAGCAACAATTTTATATCTCCAATGAAACAAGTGATGACTAGTGCCTTTAATGATTGGGTTAATGGAGTCAAGAAAACAAATATCTAAAGGTACTACCTCCTTGGGGGTGTAAATCCTCTTACTCCCCAAGGAAAGTATCCCTAGCCAGGGTTTAGGCTAAGAGAGTGTATGTGCTTATACTTCTCTTAGCAAACCCTTGTTAAACCAATAAAATATAAGCATAAAGTGATGGAGGATAAGGTGGGGGTGTATACCCTTATAATTATCACCTAGATTTAGAAAAATAACCTTGTCTTGAAGCAACATGATAATATAATGCAAAATATCCTTACCAATTCAAGGAAAATACTAAGATAAACCACCATAATAGAAAAGAAGAGCCTTCCAAGGATAGAACATCACTTCCATCAACCAAATAACCAAGAAAGTATCCATTAAAAATATGAAAAGAGAGAAATAGATAAAGATAGTGAAAATTTCAGTCCAAGTACCTCTCCAAGATGGGAGAGTTATGTTTTGAAATGAGATCTTATGATCTCTATTTATAAAAAATGTCTCCAAAATAGTTTGTCCACATAATCTTAGGGTAAACCCCAATACTAGGGGTCAACAACCCTGATATTTACCCTTTACACAAATAATATTAAACAATCTACTTTATGTTCTACATTTTGCAAAAATGGAAAACCCTAAGGGTGACATCACCCTTTTAGGAGAGACGTTTTGGAACCTTTAGGCCAAACGTTGAGTTGAAGATGGTAGGGTTGGGACTCCAAAGGCCATGTGTCTCCAATCCACCCTTCTTATTCATGATCCAAGGGTTTATTCCTTGAAAATGTGCCATGTGTATCCACCACCACCTCAAGCCCCTCAAGCATGATGTCATGTCTCTAAAAGATGATGTTTTTCCTCTCTAGGAAAAACATTTGGCATGTGAGGGCTATGTCATATATCTCAGGTCATATTCTAGGCCTCCAAAGGTACATCTCTCTCATCTGTCATGTGGGCCCTTGGAATCCAACCTATGGGTTTCAATCCTCATGGAATCCCAAGTTAGGCTTGTTCCTGCAAAACTATCCACCAACTAGGTACTATAAATACAAATGAGCATGCCCTCCAAGAATCTCAAGTCAAAATATCATGATAAGTAAATCAAAGCAAGAAATGAGCCACCTAAGCATGTGCATCAAATATTACCCTATCAAACAATTAAGTGTTCAAAGACATTATGTGACTTTCCAAGCTTGGATATGAGATGGTTGGCAAGGTTTCCTATTGGGTAGATCTTTCCCTAGGTCAAGGAGTGTTTCCAAGAGATCCCTCTCTAAGCCATGTAAAGTGGATGAAGTGGTTAAGGATAAAGACTCAATGGGCACGAGGTTCATGAAATACAAGGGGTTGTAGTTTCTCATTCATGGGTGCCTTTGTAGATGGTGCGTGGCACCTTCATTTGCAATGCACTTTTTCCAAGCCCATTGTTTTTCCGTTATTTGTTTCTTTCATGTTATAAGGATGAGTCAGAGGCCACTTTCCTGATGTGGTGTCCAAATAATGACAATGTCAATGGAAAATACTTTTGTGGAAATGAGAAGGTTGTCTTGTTATGAGACCCCCTTTCTTTCAGTTGTGCAACTCAGAGCCACTACCCTAGCTTGGTGTTCAGATGATGGTAGTTTCATACCACTAGATATCCATGATCATGATAGGCCAGCGTGTGATGAGACCTCCTATCCTCCAACTAACCTCCTATGCTTTCTTTTACTCTTGTGGGTCCCCCTTTTCTTACAGATAATAATTTCATTTCTTTCTTGGGGGATCCTTGGGTGAAGCATCTGGAAGGTTTATACACACGATTTTATCTTTTACTCAACAACAATCCCTCTAGGACTTTAGCCCCTTCTTCCAATAGAATGAGGGACAACCCCTTCTTGGGTCAATACGATGGAAAGTCGTAAGTATGGCTTGGAATGATACAATGGAGCTTCGATGGATTTCCTAGTAGTGAACCCATTCCTGAGGAATACCACTTACTAGGGTACAATGTCAACCACCAAGGTGAAGCAAGAAAAAAGGCATAATGTCCAAGCATATATCATGAAATATAAATAAGTATAATATACAACATACTCAAACTACCTCAAACATTGAAATGAAACTCACCATAATACCTAAATTGTACCTCATGGAGCAAGGCCTATTGCCTTTTGGAAGCCAACGGGTGTGGTTTATGCCATCCTGAAAATCCTGACTTCTGTGGTGGTGAGAAGGGTCTCCATCTGTGAAAGTGGAAATTGTTGGTCTTCTAGTCTATCGACACTCCATATCTGCAATGTGAGGGCCTCAAGACATAATATCATTAGTTATCCCACAAAATGGGGATAACAGGAGGACAAGGTTATCCTCATATTTTGGCGGTTTTGTATTAGTTGGGAGGGATGTTTTTTCCCTCAGAATTTATGAAATTAACAAGGTTACAAAACAAAAATTTGTCTCTCATATATGTGTTGATGATTCATATTTGATATTTTTGTTTACGCCGCATATATTTTTATTCAATAATTTTTAGTGTAAAATTGTTCAGTGATAACAACTAGGGTTTTACTGTTAGCTCACTAGGAAGCAATTTTTAAATATAAAAATTAGTCACATAGAATTTCATGTGAAAATTGACATGGGATCAGATCTTGGTATTTGAAGAGAAGGGGATCATCTTGAGACATATTTTTGGATACAACACTGGAGGAGTGTTGTTCTTGTTCTTGTTCTGGGCATGTCAAAATGGTGAACACATTAAAGCTTGAGGACATGTTGGAAGGGGAAACCAACATCCAGGCTTGGAAGGGAAGGGTTCTACTTCTGTTGGAAGAGAATGAACTCAAGGAGTATGTTGAGAGTGTGGTTGTTTCTCCTACTGATCCTCCATAATTGGAAGCTCACAAGAATAAGGAAGAGAAGGCCATGCATGGGTTGCTAGAATCCGTGAAGGGTCACTTGATTCCTCACATTGCTAAGAATACATGTCCCAAGGAGATGTATGATACTTAGGTGGTTCTATACCAAAAAATGAATATGGGAAGGATGTTAAATTTGAAGCACCAAATTCAAATTTTGAGGATGACCAGTGAGGACATAGTTGTCAGCTACCTTATGAAGATCACTTTGATCCGAGATTAGCTCAAAAATATTGGCGAGACAGTGCAGGATGCTGAGTTGGTGAATGTAGCATTGAGAGGTCTTCCTAGGTCTTGGGAACAATTTGTGTAGGGGATTTGTACACGAGAAAAGTTACCAGACTTTGATAGAATATGGAAATATTGTATCCAGGAGGAGACTGGGTTGGTGTTCAGGGATGATATGGATGGTATGATGAAAAGTAGCAGTGGTGACCACAAAATAACAAAATAACAATCAACGTGCCCATACCCATGGCCACATATACACAATGCATCCATGCATTGACTACATAATACCATATAACTATGTCATTCATTCCACCATGATGAGTTGGAAGGTATGGCCAACAACTCAACACATCATCCACACACTTCCTATTGTTTTCCTAACTATTTGGTTACCTTCCTTTTCCACCCAAACACAACACCAAGAATATAATCCTTAAGTTCTCTTCAGTGTTGGAAAAGAGGTTGCAATCCAAACATCAAATATACAATATATACCATTGAGCACTCACATAGTGCTATATCCCTTCCATATCCAACCATATTATTGTCTCACACATGAATAACTCTATGGATATCATTGTTATAGAAGGAGTATGTCTCCTGAATTAACCCTGTTATGATATCATAACCAAACATAACATAATATGAAACCAACATTTTATCTAAATTTATTCTAGCATCAACAAAATTTTCATACTCTAGGCCTTCGACCATTACGTATCAATTTAAATATTGAAATTAGTTGAGGGAATTCTTACCTCAATCCCCTTCAACATGTATGCATCAAAAGAAAATAAATGCATACCTGCCTAGTTGTTATCAACCTACTTGTTTCTATTTGACCAACTGATATTTTTAGAAGCTCACAAACTTCCTCCTTCATCATTTTGATCACCATTCCTGTCACCCTCATGGGCCTTCACCTAGATAGGAATCACAAGAAAAAAAACCATCCACATCTTTAACCCTGACATATCATTTTTCTTGAATACACAATCCATCATTAGTCATACTCAAACATAATAATAGACTATTCTAAATTCACCAGCATGTTATATGCATATCCAAGCATGTACATATGCATATCCAATCATGTACATATGAAAAATTACACATTCATATGCACCAAGCATGTACATATGCAAAATTACACATTCATATGCACCAAGCATGTACATATGAAAAATTACACATTCATATGCACCAAGCATTTATTATCAGCATGCCTACTAATGGATATGCATTTTAACTTCATTGTATGACTCATGCACTCTAGTGCATTTTTGTTTCAATTCATTTATTTATTTATCTATTTATGTTGTAGCTGGTTTTCCTTGAACTCCTTAAGATCCTTGATGCCTTGTGTTCTCCCATTCTTCTCATCTGCACTATGGTTCTCTGGTATGAACACTTTCCAGCCAAGTTCCACTTGGCCATTCTATAATCCAACCAATGTGTTCTATTTTTCATAGCCTCTCCTAGGAAGTCATATCCAACTTTACCTTTATGAAACAATCCAACACCTTGGAATGAAGTAGCTCAAACATTCCATCACTCTATTAAAATGTTCTTGAATCAAATATTATTACTCCTTAGTTGTCCATTAGGTTACTTCATCAACCTTTCCCTATGAAACCATACCTTTCACACTTAATACCATTCCCAATGGAAGTCCATTTTCACTCAATGAAACTTTTTAAAGGAGAAGGCATTCCCAATTCTCTGCATTGTCATCCTGCTCCCTGTTGTGAACTCTGATATCATGAGTGGATCTCTTTCACACTTTTCCTTTTATTCCCATCCATGACATATTTAACCTGCTAGCTTCATATCTTATGTGAGGATTCTTTCTTTTGTAGTACCTTATCCAACTCATGTAATCTTCATCATGCTTCCATGACTCTAATATCTTATATTGTTCTTGAATTGATCTGATTAGACCTCTAATCCTGCCAAATATGAAAGCAATCATCTGGTTAGAATTATACATATCATACAAAAATTGTCATTAAAATTTACAGGTACCTTTTCTGTTTAATTTATGAATAAAATTATTTCAATTGTAACAGTTATCCCAAAAATAGAATGATTCTAGGTCATTCTCCTTTGAATCATCTTTCCAATGACTGAAATCTCACCCCAAACGGATATCGAAATTGAAAGTTAGGGCTCCCTGAAAAACCACTTTCAGCCCCCTGTGCTGATACAAAAAATCGAAAACTACAAAGGCGCTTCCTTCAAACCAAGTTCCACGTGACCACGAATAGAAACCGTAGGCTTAATAACCCTTTAGTGACCCGTTCTGTGTTTTTCTACACAGGATCTTGCACGAACCCTAAGTCTGAGGGCTAGTTTAATTCCAGGCCCTTTTTACCTTAGTATGTGACCAACGCTAGGACTAAGTCCTCCAGACTCTGGCCTTCAGCTATTTTACCCTGTCAACTTATGTTTCCCCCTTGAAGTTGTACTTTGTTGAAGCCTTTAATAAATCCACTAGAAAAAATATAGGATCGAGATTTAATCTCTCGCCGAATGGACGGTCCTGCCCTAATCTGGAGGCTTCAACAAGATCAACGGATATGACTTAATCAGGTGTTGAGACAGATGATGCTCAACCAATTCGGAAATTCAATTCTTCGAGGTATTTCCATTCCTGAGTCTTCCACTTCCTCGGAGTGGAAATCCTTCGAAGTACTTACCTCTTCTCCCTCTGCTGGATCGAACTGTCACAAGAATTCTCGAAGAGTCTTAGATCAACGGACTGCGTGAATTCGCTAGTCTAAGACTATGAAACATTTCAAATCTCGAGTCCCTCAACTCCCTAGAGTGATATCTATCAAAGTGCTTATGCCATCCTTCCACTTATTTATCTAACGATTGAGAGATATCCTGAAGGGATCTTAGATCGAAGGTCTACGTGCCTTCATGACTTCGGGCTTCGACACCTTTCACTTGTAGAGACTTGAAAATCCACATAGTACCAAGTCTCTAGACTACAATATCTACTACCGCGTGTCTTCTGGGATCAATGGTTGATATGTACTCCAACCATTGGGCCTTCGGGAGTTATCGAACCAATGCAAACTATCACATATTTTTCCTTCGGAGTGCCTAGTCTCTGGACTACACGATCTGTCACCACATGGCGAAATACTAGAAGTGGACATGTGGACGAATTAGGTGGGTGACACGTGTCACATTCTAACTGACATTTCAATCTTCCACAGGTTCAAAACTCATTGACACATGGAACACATCCCATGTTTCCATTTCATCCCAGGTGATGTCATCATGCCCCACCACTTCGACTCTTCGAGATTCAGAACTTCATGTTTCGGGAGTTTCCACACTAGCACACTCCAATTCTCCCAAAATCCAAATTCCTGAATTGGCCAATCTGTCGACACATGTTTGTTTTGATGAATGGTGCAAATGAACTTTGAGCTTCAAGACTTCGAGATTGTGTGCATCAACATGCTCAATTTCTCCCGAAGTATGAGATCGCCTGACACGTGTCCCCTGGTTGAAGATCAGCAAACACGAGTGATTGGGGAGACTCAACTCACTAATTGTTTAATTTCCTTCCTGATCTTCGTAATGAAAAGATGCTCATACATAGTGGGATCAACATCCACCATTGATTTGTTCATCTAGAGAGATCAACGATCTTGAGTGATTGCAGGCTCACAACTTGCAGAAACATTAATTTCCTTCCTGATCCCCGTAATGCCTCCCCACCGTCGATTTATCTCCAATGAGATCTGACGGTTGCAACTTAACCTTTTCTTCACCTTCATCAGATGGCCCTTGTTCACCTTCCCTCCGATCCGATGATCCTGGATCTCTCTTGATCCCACAGTGGAAATCGCTCCCGAATTCAAAAGGGAATATCACGATCCTTCAATCCCTTACAAAGGATCTCCAATGTTCTAGCTTCTACGTAGATTCCACAAAGTCGTTTCTCCTAAGTTTTTCAACTTCAAGGTCAGAATTCGATCTCAACCACGAGACTCTGACCAATAGATCCGACCCATATAGGCCTGGTGTTTCAACCAGAAGCTTTGATACCAATATTTAATGTACCCAACCACCCACAGGCCGGGATATGCCACTTAAATAGGTTGCAACACACCCAACCACCAACAAGCGGGGCACACTGTAGTCCCAAGACTCAATTTTCTGATCTTATCTCAAAATCAAAGGATTGTTCATGAACGTTAGAGGTATGAAATCCACATGAATAAGACAAGATCCATGCCACAACATAAAAGAGATAAATAATGTGCCATGCACAACAAATAGCTAGCAGACAGGCACATTAAAAATACATATCTCAGAGATAATTAAATACACAATGGAAATAAACATTACACAGAAAACACAGAGAGCACTTATCTTTCCAAGTAAACTTTCACAAACTGGGTGCAGACCAAGGATGTTCCTCCAAACCATATACAATTATGTTCATTTACTCTCAACAATAGGTCACCGTCGAGCCAGGGCTATGAATCCACAAGGACGGGTCCTAGGCCAAGTCTAAACACACAAAAGTTGGCTAAGTAGCTCTTAGGTTTACCAACCTCACAACAAATCTTAATTTCCATCTCTCTTTCCCCCTCAGCCTACACAACCCCAATAAATGAACACCTTTCTCTGCCATGCAGTCCATGAGTTTGTTCCATTTCTCTCAAGGGCTCCAATACTACTGGTAAGGAAATCTTACTACTAGAAACTCCAAGGACTCTTAGCTGTGGATAGTTCCATCCGAAGTGCCATCAAACTCATGCACTCAAGCATCCATTCACTCCTGGAATGATCAGTAAATCATTACATCCATTCAATGATGTATCTCCTTTTCCTGCCATTCGTTTCTATGCTTAGCCCAAGAGAAAACGAACTATCAGTAGTGAGTGAAGAGGAAGAGGAACAAGAGAAGAAGGTGAAGAATATGAACCAGGGGAAGAACGATCCTCTAACTTCACCCCAAGCCACCATCACACATACATTCATATCCATGCTCAGACCAAGAGAATACGAATGCAACAAGAGTGAGGTTACCAAAAATGAAGAGTGGAAAAGGTGTAACAATGAATGAATAAGAACAAGTGAACCCCCACCCAAACCAAAGATGGGTTTATATAATTACTTGGAAATAAAGAACCGCATGGCCTCTCGCAAGAATCTCATGTAACCCCTTTTCTCCATAAAATAAATTATGGGTAGATAAAATAATAATAAAAAGATTTAGTCCCTTAAGCTCCCTCTCTTGTGGAACCATAGCCCCCTATCTCTTTTTTCCTTGCCCGTCTTGCAGCCAATAATGTATTTATTAAAGTATATGAAGTATTACATTTCCTAGGTACTCTGTCCCATTTTCAACTTTACCGGCTCACCAACCTAAGTCATATTTACATAATACATTATAGTTCATAAGGGTTATAACTGAGATGTTATAGAGGCAGATTAGACAACATGATTTTCTTTGGTGACAGAGGGAGCATCTAGTCAGGAGGACTAGAGAGAAGGATCTATTTTGTTCACAAAGGGAGCATCCAATGAGGCATATTGGACAAAAGGATTTTCTTCAGTGATAGAGGGAGCAACCATTCATGAGGATTGGAGTGGAGCTTTGGTAGAGGAGGAAGATTCACTTAAAGTGTGTGAGACAGAGGTGCATCTAAATGATGGTGGATGGGATACCTCTCTCACTAAGAGGGATTGTTGTTTATTGTATCTTCGAGAGGTATTCCCATAAGAGGCCAAGGTGCCAGGCATGTGGGAATATTTGTTGGCATCAAATTAGCCTTTTTTTAGTGAAATCGAATCCAAAATGAGGCTAGGGCCTCACGGGAAATTTTATGGGCTTTGTGGGCTTGTGATGGGGTGTCACACCCACAAAGAGAAATAAAATATTATAATTAATTGTTGAGTTTAGAAGGGGTGCCTAAACTCACTCATTGGACTTGTATATAAAGGAGATAAGTCATTGTGACATATGATCATTGTGAAAGTATGGATTTAGCATAAGTGAATGAGCACTTGTGCTAGGAGGTTTGGTGATTTTAGAAAAGGGAAATTCTCTAGGGGTGGAAAATTTGACCAACAAGAGAGGAAGTCTTAGAGAGATAATTGTACTAAGGTGTCTACACAAGTTTTTCTAGACTTGTATGTGGATTGCAGTGGGAGGAATCACATATATATGAAAGTTGTAGAGATCATAGTAGCATAGATACGTGGGTTGCAGGAAGGAAAATCGTGTATATGTGGGTTGCAGTGGGCGCAGTCGTGTACGTATGCGGGTTGCAGTAAGGTGAATCATGTACAAAGTTTTTTGGGCAAGAGTAGGTCCATAAATGATGACATGTGATGTCAATAGGTTGTACAGGTGGACTGTAATAGATTTGTGGGCAGAGGAAGTTTTCAGGGATTTGTTGAGGTTTGGTTTATTGATTTGTATGGTTATTGGAGGACAAGGTTGTCCTCATATATTGGCGGTTTGGTATTGGTTGGGAGGGCTAGTTTTTCCCTTAGAAATTACGAAATTAACAAGGTTACAAAATATAATTTTTGTCTCATATATGTGTTGATGATTCATCTTTGATCTTGTTGTTTCCACTACATATATTTTCAGTCAATAATTTTTAGTGTAAAATTGTTCAGTGATAACAACTAGGGTTTTACTCTTAGCTCACTAGGAAGCAATTTTCAAATCTGAAAATTAGTCACATAGATTTGCATGTGAAAATTGACACCTCATCCTAATGAAATATCATATAAGGAAAGGGAGGAAAGAAGAACAAAAGGACTATTCTTTGGTTGTAATAGAAAATGGTCAAAAGGACACAAATATCAAGAAACAAAATTGTTCACCTTGGAGAATAATGATGAAGAGGAAATGGAGGCATATTTACAGATGGACGAGGAAGAACTTGTGAACTTAAAAGAGAAATAAAATATGTAGAAATTATGCACAACATTGACATGTGTGGAATATCTATTCATCCATTGGCAGGTTTGCCAACACCTCAAACCGTCAATATAGTAGGACACATTAAGAATGCAAATTTCATAGCGCTTATTGACTCAGGTAGCACACCTAATTTCATTGATAAAATATTAATAGAGAGCCTCAATTGTTTCATGTATCCAGAGACAAATTTTCAAGTTTTGGTTGCTAATGGGGGGGGGGGGGGGG
>ML798866.1:34041-56300 GCA_009831015.1 Picea engelmannii
TACACTTTCTTAGGTCATAATCTCTCATAGAATGGAAAATCTCCTAAAAAAGGATAGTAGGGGAGTTTTGGTTAGACTTTATTCTATGAAATTAATGCAGGAAGATAAAAATATTCTAGAGAAATTAAAATGCACCTTGGAAAAACACCATAGGGTATTCATAGAAACTCCTAAAGAGATATCTCCATCTAGAGATCATGAACATAAAATTGAACTAATAATTATAAGTAATCCTCCTAATAAAAGGCCTTATAGATATCCTCATCAACAAAATGAGGATATTGAGAAAATGGAACAAAACATGCCAGATTCAAGTATTATTCAACCAAGTAGTAGTTGATTTTCATATCCAATAGTTGTGGTGAGAAAAAAAGATTATTCTTATAGGATGTGTGTTGATTATAGAGATTTAAACAAAATCACCATCAAGAATAAATTCCCTATTCCAAATATTGATGAGATATTAGATGAGATTCATGGAATGGATTATTTTACAAAGCTAGATCTTAAATCAAGATACCACCAAATTAGATTAAGAAAATAATAAATTCCCAAAGAATCTTTTAAAATGCATGAAGGGGACTATGAGTTCTTGTTCATGCCTTTTGGGTTGACTAATGCTCCTTCTACATTCTAGAGCTGTATGAATAAAGTTTTTCTACCCCAACTTAGAAATTTTTCATTGGTTTTGTTTGACGATATACTTATCTATATAAAATCACGGGAATACCACATTAAACATGTGGAAAAATTCCTACAAATCCTTGAGAGCAATCAATTGTATGTAAAAATATCCAAATTTTCTTTTGGGAAACATGAAATAGAGTATTTGGGTCATATTTTTTCAAGGGAAGGGGTTAAGGTGGACCCTCAAAATATTCAAGCTATTACAAAATGGCCTATTCCTAAAAACATTAAGAGTATTATAGGATTTTTGGGTCATACAGGATATTATCATAAATTTCTTATGAATTATTCACACATTACATGTCCACTCACATCTCTCTTGAAGAAAAAATCATTTGTATGGAATGAATAAGCTACCTTTGCATTATCACTCTGAAAGGATGTCATTTCTTCTACACTAGTATTGGCATCACCTACTTTTTGTAAAACATTCATAGTTGAATGTGATGCATTAAGAAAAGGAATTAGAGTAGAATTTATGCAAGAAGGGAGATCATTGGCCTTTGAAAGTAAACAATTCAAGGGAAATGACTTGGTGAAATCTACATATGAAAAATAACTGGAAATAATATTACATGCAATAAAAAATGGTGACAATATCTCATTGGGAGTAATTTTAAAGTCAAGACAAACCATGATATCCTAAAGTAATTTTTGGAGCAAATATTGTCATCAGAATAGAAACAAAAATGGGTAGAAAAAGTGAACGAGTTTTATTTTGAAATAATCTAAAAAAAGGGGAAGGGCAATGTGGTATTATATGCCCTTTCTAGAATAGAATAATCCTTGAGTTTATATTCCATTACACCTTCCATTCTTGTGTGTTTGGAAGAATCTCACCAGGAATGGAAAAATGACAATATTACTAGACATAAAATACAATGCATAAAGGAAGGGATGAACACTATGGAAGATTGAGAGTGGAAGAGAGATATTCTTTGGTACAAGGGTAGAATAGTTTTATGCCCTCAATCAAAGTTGAAGGAACAAATATTAAGGGAGTCACATGACTCTCCAATGGAAAGACATTTAGAGTTTCTTAAAACATACCAAAGAATAGAAAATGATTTTTTTGGGGAAGGAATGAAGAAAGATATTCAAAAAATTGTAAGAGAATGTCAGGTTTACAAAGAAATGAAGGATAGATAGTAAACTCTCTATGTCTACTTCTGCCTTTACACATACCTAATCAAATATGGGAAGATATATAAATGGATTTCATTACAATTTTACCAAAATTAGAAGGTAAGGATGCCATTTTTGTGGTAGTGGATAGACTCACAAAATATGCACATTTTTATGGAAAGTCAAGTGGTAGAAGTGTTCATGAAGGAAATTTATATACTTCATGGATTTCCTAAGGTAATAATAAGTGATAGAGATCCGAAATTTATAGGAAATTATTGGAAATAATATGGAAGATGAGTGTAGCAACACTAGATATGAGTTCAACATATCATCCACAAACATATGGTCAAACAAAAATAGTTAATAAATGTTTAGATGGTTATCTACATTGATATTATTTAGACAATAAATATCAAAGGGTGAAGTGGCTTCCTCTAGAAAAATGATGGTATAATACCACCTATCAAACATCTTCTAAGATGTCCCCATTTGAATCCCTTTATGGATATCCAACTCCTAGTATCTCATACTTTTTGTAGGACCAATCCAAAGTATAAGAAATATAGTCGAACATGGAGAAGAATAAAGAATTTTTGACAATTCTTAAGGAAACCCTTCAAATGGTACATAATAGGATGAAGTAGTAAGTAGATCAAACATCAAAGTGAAAGATAATTTGAGGAGGGTGATTGGGTATTTTTGAGACTACAACCTTATAAGAAATATACTCTCAAATAGAAGAAGAATAAAAAATTAGCTCCAAAATTTTATGGACCCTTCCAGATTACTCACAATATTGGACAAGTGGCGTATAAGTTAGATTTTACTTCTTCTCACATTCATAATTTTTTTCATGTGTATTTCCTAAAAAGGTTTTGGGACAAACTATGCTAGTGCAAACATAACTTCCAGAATTAGATGAAGAAGGGAAGTTGATACTTGAACTAGAAAAAAATATAGATCGACATTATATCTCTTCAAAATAGAACCATTATGGAGTACCTAATCAAGTGGAAGAATATGCCTCTAGAATAAGCTACATTGGAAAATGAGTAGTTCAAAACAAACACCCTCAATTACAATCTTTGAGGGAAAATATTTTTTAAAGAGAGGGGCTATGTTAAGGTCCTAACACTCATTTAGTATTGGTTTATTAGTTATGTTTAGATCATATTAGTGGTAGGTTACATCCTTCTCACTTATCCCCTATTTATACTAAAGGAGATTATTTTTTATAGGCATCTTGTCTTGTGCATTGGATATATTGTAAAAGGAGGTTTTACCCTTGAAGTGGATTATTATTCATTGACTATTCTTCAGTTTGGTTCATAACACATCCCATTCATGTTGTGCTTATCCATTCATCATGATTGAAACTATCAAAGTGATTTCAATGTGATCATATTGGATGAGGTGCCTATTCCTTAGGGAAGAAGAATACACATTGGAGTTGGTAGGATAGTCAACTGATGGAAAATCTCTAATCGACTAGTTGATGCAAGGAGGAGAACCAACTTCAAATTTAGAATTATTGATGTAGGTTTCATTAATAAAGATGACCTATGTAAATATGTTCGAATTATTTCCATTTATCATTTTAATTGATAAAGAAATTCTTTACATTTCAATGATATTACAATTCTATATATACACATCCTTTGAATTATAAATGAGCTTGGTTAATAACATGAAGAAAAAAAAATGTAATTATGCCCTCATATATTTTACCATGCGAACCATTGTTTCTTTATTTATTTGGAATGAAAATTTGATAAAAGTCACTATAATTTCAAATCTATAGTGTACTACACCAACCAATTCCTCTGATTTCTATGTGCAAATTTTTTTTACATTCAATTTGACTTCGGAATCATTGAAACTATTCTAGTCAAATCCTTTGGATTCTTGGATGTAGATATGGACTCTTGTACATAACTATTATACTTTTTGTTGGGTTATAAATTGATGTGATTTTACCAATGGGTTCCTTCAGTTGTGCACACACATACGATGGTTTATACTTCTATTGGGTTATGAATTTGATAAATGATACCATTATAACCCTTGGATTCTTGTGGTTTTTAAATGAACAATTGAATCGTGTGTTTGAATGTATTAGGAGTGGGTCGAATCTTGGGATTGACTACATTTTGGAACAATAGTTAATAACTTATAGTGTAACCTTTAAAAGTGATGGCACACAATATATATGTTGGTTCTATTTTTGGTTGTTTCTCATATTATGGAGGTAGTTTCTTATGTTGTGATTAGTCATCGATTCATAAATTTCACAGTAGAAATCACTTTCAATATTTCTAACTGATTCATAGATACTAATTCATATATACTAATTGATTCCTTGAAGTGCGATTCCTCCTTTCTATGTCCCTCACTCATATATGTGGTACACCAAAGATCCACACTCCTCGACTATGCTGTGAGGTATTTTATTTTATTTTTTTATTTTTTCAAGATTTTCTTCCAATATTATATCAATTAATGAGATTACCTAGTCCTCATCAATTTCAATTTGTTGTGATTTTTTTTTTTTTTTATGTTTTCTCATGAGGTTTTATTCCATGCATTCTTAAAGATTTACTATATTTTGCAGCATTCTAGCATAAGGAAGATCTTTATATGTAGCATAAGGAATATGACTACGTATATGCTTAAATATCTTATCATAATATGACTACGTATATGCTTAAATATCTTATCATAATCTCTTATAGATTCATTTGGAATTCGTTTTATCTCTTTGATCTTTTGTGCTACAAGATGCTTGGTATTATAGGTTCTAAAGAATGAAAAGATGTCATAAGATGTCATACTTGTTTCTCTGTTTTATAATGGATTTATATAAAATTCATGAACTATGCTAATGCTCTTGTAAATTGTGACATTTGTTTTATCTCATTAGTGACATATTCTATTGCATTCTATATATATTTTTTTAGATAATATCACATTATCATTAAAATTCAAATATTACAACAATGATGGGACCATTCAATTCCAACAACCAAGTGATTTTAAAATCACACTTGGGGCATTGTTCAAATTTTGGAAATACCAGATGATATAATGAAGTATTTACTCTAGCCTTCAAGGTCTTCCTTGAGTTGGGATTAGTCTGGAATTTAGATTATTTCAACATCCATATAATAATATTAGAATTGTGGAAAATTTCAATTACATTCAGATCAATGCGTGTATCCAGAAGAATGTACAAATAATAATTTCCTATAAAATTCCATAGGACCACGACACAAGGGAACTTAAATTCCTATATATGGTGCAATTTTAAATACAAAAAAAACTATATTTCCATAGCATGACTAATTATTATTCAACAATAAGTCATATAATATACTCTTATAATAAGATAACATCCAATGCAATATTTTCTCTCTTACCTTTGCTCTATTTTGAAATAAAATTGAAATAAACTACATAATTCTCTACAAGGATACGAAATTGACACGGAGCAATTGACTAGATGCAAGACGTAGTGTAGATATTACATGAAAAGGGGACACAATGTTCAAGACCATGCTCAAAAGAGTACCTATTAAGGTAATATGCACTAATTAGAAAATTCACAAAACAAAAGGAAAAATTGAATCCTAAATTAATTGAGTAATGTTTCAACTACATATAACATAGAGAATACACTAAAGGCTAAGTTCTTAGCAACATAGAAACCTAGAATGAAAATTAAGTATAATGATGATGTGCAATAATGGGAATGGAGAATGACTATAGAAATCTTTTTTTTTTGAGTATAATGAGACTAGAAAGATATCTTCCATTGCATAGAGATCAATTCTCCTTACTACATAGTCAAATCCCACTAGCGTGAGTGGATTTTGAGGGTTTCATTCTACAAGGTGGCCAATGTTCGAAACTTGCGGTAGTCAGAAGGAGACACCCAAAAAATCTAGCCATGTCAAGGGTTGGTGTGGCCCAGGATGGGTGCGATCCGGGGGTGATTTTGACTGTTGAGATTCCCCTGTGTCACAGTTTCTTAGAGTATAGGCTAGTCCCGCAGATAATGGAAATGCTAGAAAACAAAAAAAAAATAGCCTTAATACATAACTACCATTCTCTTAACAAGTAATGAGGGTTTTCATTCTTTCTACATTCTACCAAGAACAAATATGGTATACACCTCTCTTGACGAGTAATGAGGGTTACCATTCTTTCTACATTCTACCAACAACAAATATGGTAGACACCTTTATCTCTGACATAATTTAAATATTACAACACATTAAAGAAAAATACTTGATTCATACATTGAATAGACAAAATAAAATCAACAACTACAAATGTATTTTTCTCTCTTTACAATCACCAAGGTACTAAACAAAGATCACTTTTAAAAATTTAATATCAAAACTTGATGGTTACTAAACATTGAACAACTATCATAACTTACAACATATCACCTATGCATAGACTAATTGCAGGCTAACTAAGATCAATATTTAATTTAAAAATAAATTAAATATAAGATAAGTCATGCATAAAAAGATTCTAATTCTCTTCCATTGAACCTATACATCATCCATTATTTCATAATGGAAAAACATCTACCAACCAACCAACCTTTGTGTACAACTACATGATGGTTTTTGTGATATTCCTTCTGAGTTTTAGTAGATTGAAATAGAAGATAACCATCCCCACCAAGGACCGCAAGTCCACCATTTCAAACTGGTCTGAAATAAAAATAAACAAAATGGCCTGAAATAATGTCAATGTCCATGCCATTCAATTGATCTATATTGATTGGTTTTTGTCAAGTGACCACTTATGTGTTCCCAAGCATCAATTTGGAAAGGATTCTAATTAATAATAAACTTCCATTAACATTCACATCTTTCACCAAATAATCATACCAAGACAGAGAGGGATGGGCTCTTTAAATAAAATATTATATCGATTGTTTGATACCATTATATTTTCTATCATAGAGATAATTTCCATTTAGTTAATTCTCCAAGCCAACCATGGCTTCAAATAATGTTTTCATTTTTCTTCAACCAATACTTTTCCCTTTTTTATCTTTTGAAATATAAAAAAGCAATAAATAAATAAATAAATAAATATATATATATATATATATATATATATATATATATATATTCAAAGTCCCTTTCTGAATTGCTATGGTAATGCACAAATCCTATCCTTCCAAGATTTCAGTTGCAATGGATTTCATAAAAATCACAGTTTCTAATTTCCTTACATGTATATAAGTTAGGATTCTCTATATTTTCAGTGTTCAGCAAGACATATAATATTCCATACATGGGTTTGACATTTCCACCTCTAAATTTATAATATTAACATAATTTATGGAATCTTCATTTGATGAACTTGTGAGATATCACGTGTGTTTACGAGATATTTAAAAAATACCTCTAATTTCACTATAAATTGATAAACACCACTTGATCCTTTTGTTGAACCCCACTCCCAATCCATATTTCCAATAAAAAAAACCCTATTTTTACTAGATACCTATTTTTATACCCCCCAATACTATAAACCCCTCAATATCTTGCATCCCCCCAATACCTACAATTCTTTGAGTTTAATTTCAAAATTTTAAAACCCCCTTTATGAATGAACATGATAAGATATTGATAAACAAGGTGAAGCCCCCATGTGTAATTTTGGTGGAATTTATGACCATTTTATGTAGCTATGCACCAGTAGGTTACAAGACATCCACCGAATGAATCTCATACTAAGAAAAAAAACAAGATTATGATTAATACAATTCAAATTAGAATGATGTATTTCTATTTGGATTGAAGTTATATTTTATTTAACTCAAGAAAGTATAAGACTATCATGACAATTTATGAGAATAAACATCATCCTATGCTAAAATGAAATTCCAAGAACTTGAATCTCTTTTATCCATAAATACAACAAAATAAATTTCTATAACAACTATTTTTTTCTTAAGAATAAAATATGCACACCCTCAATAAAATCTCCTTTCAAGAATGATCATGCAATGGCTATACTTGTATGATTGCATGGAAAAAAGGAGGACTAAAGAAAACTCTCCTTTCCACAAGATCAATATCATTTATATCTCTCTATGATAACTTGGTAATTCTCACAAGATTCATACAATAATGGGGATTTCATATGAGTTTCCAACTCTTTAAATTGCCAATTGAATATAGCTACCAAAAATCATTTATCCTTTCTCGGGATTTTTTAGAAATTTTCCCACCAACTATAGTGCCCCATTTGTTTCTACTTGTTTGAAAGATCAGATTTTATTATTTGAGGGAATTTGTTTACAAATGACCCAATTTATTGACTTGTATTATGATGATGAAGAAAAACCTTTGAATTATTTGATTAGATTTAAGTCATGATTTTGAATTGTTTCATTTGAATGTTTTTATGATAACATGGATGGATTAAAAATAAATTGATATGATGTAACTGACATTGTTGATTTGTATGATTATGACACCATGACATGAAAATGTTGGATACATTAACTAGAAAATGATATTTATGGTTTTCCTAGTGTGACAAGAAATCCACATGCATACATTGATGTGGGATTGCGTGAACAATATATTGGACTCCATATTGAGTCAATGTATGATAATATGTTATATGGTTGATGTTATTCTTTGATTGTGGTTATGGAAAAAAATGATGCATTGATTGTAGTGTGTGGAAGCATAAGGAACATGATTTCCAATTAGTCCACCTATGAAAATGTATAGGGTACCATCAGAACATGGGGAACAACATTTATATTTTCACCTACTGTGGGCCTTTTCTCTCTCTAAGGGTTCAAATACCTAGGGTTCGTTAATATTTTACCAACAAAACTCCATAGGCATTGGCATGTTCAATCTTTAGTTGAAGACCAAAGAAGGCCTCACCCATGATTCCATGAGAATCACATAGATCATTAGTCTTATACAGAGTGTGAAGGGACAACACATACAAAAAAATATCTAGAGATAAACAATCATTCATTCATTTATTCATATCTTATTGATAGATTACTATAAAGAAGAATGTAAACAAACAAAAATCCAAACCATAACACATGAAATGTAAATAGAAATTCATTTGGATTCCATTCATTTAGTGCAACATCATTCAGATCCAATTACATGCATAGAGGTCGAATTCTACTAAGAATGAATCAACAATCAATCAAGACAGAGACACACTATGCGCTAAGATCTCTTTATTCTGATTCATCCATATCTATTATCTGTAAACAATAGACTTATGAAAAAAATATTACAAAACTGAACTTGGAACTCTTACTCTATTCCAACTTACTTTTTCTCACAATAATGAAATATATCTTTACTAAAACATGTCAACCCTTTACATATCCGCATGCATCCACCCATATATTTAATTGAGTGTGGAAATCATAACAATATTTCCATATCATCCATAACCTTGAGCACGATCAATCAGGTTGTTACAAAATCAGTTACAATGATTATTGAAAGATACACTCAAATCTGTTTTGAATTCACTCTCTTTTATGTTCTTATGTGTAGTACAAAAATGAGTTGGCATGTGTAGTGCAAACCTGGGTTGGTACATGTAGTTAATCCTTGGTTGGCACAAACTTTGAAACCTAACACCGCTTCATGCATATTTTTTAGCACACATGCATTACTAACTTGTGGAGCATGCATAATATTCAAACTTTAGGTGCCAACATGACGTAGACGAAAGTCGCGACCGCCACCCCTGTTGCGCTCTCCTGCTCACAGGATCGTTCAATTCCTTATGCAAGCCGAAGCGGCTCCTTGGAATCCCAATGGAATCCCTGCTAAAATCTGACCCACAGGTCTTTTCCCTCACCTTCTCAGCCTCTGCACCGGACTGCCACCAATTTCCCCCATAGGAAAAGAAGTATCGGGCTTCGGGGTTTCATAATCCCCATTGTCGAGAGTCTCTGTCCTCTTCAATTCCCGATCTCCAATTCTCCGATGCGCCCCTTTACGCACTAGCCCTCCTGGCTAGATTTCTAGTCCATATGACCATTATCCACAAGACCGCAGCCTTATATATTCTATTAGAATTTTGGGCTTCAAAAACCCGATGCGCTCTAACTCCAATTAGCCCTCCAGAATAAACACTTGGCCCACGTGACCACAAATTCATATGACCGCAGTCAAGCATCCCCCTTGGGACTTCGGGGTTTGTAATGCCGAAGTGCATAGACCCTTTGTCCATGGGACTCCCGATTCTTTGGATCCTGATGCGCTCCTTCTTAGCTCTGGTCCCTCTTGATTAGACCATGATCCATGTGACCTGCTCCCATATGACCACAGTCATATACTCCTTTCGGGGTTTCAGAATTCCAAATGTCGAAACTCCCAAGTCCTCAGGACTCACTATCCTCCAAATTCCGATGCGCTCTCTACGCGTTAGCCCTCTTGGCTAGGCTCCTGACCAATATGACCACTATCCCCGTGACCTTAGTCTTATCCCTCATCGGGGCTTCGGGTTTCCAATGCCAAAATGCACTGGCTCACGGGATTTCTGATCCTCCAAATCCCGACTCTCCGTTATACTGACAACTGGCCCACACAATGGCACTCCCCGCTTCTTTGGTATGCTGACAGCTGGCTCCCACTCATCGAGGTTTCGTGGTTTGTGATTCCAAAATTCACAAACACCTTGCCACCAGGATCCCCGATATCCCGATGACCCAAATACCGATCAATGACTTCCTGTCGGGACTTTCCCCGATGGCGCCGATTTCTGCCACACGTCCTCTTTGATGGACGGTCCCGATTTCTCTGTGATTTCAAGACTTTTGATGTCCCAACTTTATTTTCCACAGGAACTCCGATTTCCCGATGACCCAATATCTCGACTCTCTGCGGATTTCTGACACCTGTCTCCCCAACGGACGGCTCAGATTATTCTGGGTAATTCCCCATGGAAATTCCTGATCTCATGTTCACGGGAATGCCCATATCCCGATGTGCCAAAGTAGCAATAGGAACTCGATCTCAGCCACGTGTCTCCACCAATGGATGGTCCAGATCGTTCCGGTGTTTCGAGACTTGAAGTGTCTCGATTTTTTGTTTTCGAGACTCCCGATTTCACGATGGCTGGGGTCCTGACGATCTGCTCAAGATCTGACGGTTTAGATCCGTCCTTCTTGTGCGCTCCTCCAGAGGCTAAACTCTGCGCGCCTTCTCCTGATGCAACTGCTTACGGGATTCTGTGTGAACATCCGACGGTCCACAATCTCCTTTCCTGTGCACACTCTAGAGACTAAAATCCAAGCATCTTCTCTCGATCCAATGGCTGGCGGGATTTTGTGGGTGAGATCTGACGGCTGACAATCTCCTCCTTCTGTAGGCTCCTCCTGAGCTCCTCCTAGACGTAGAAATCAACGGTCCAGATCTTCTTCTCCACTGCCGATCTGATGATTGTTGTGCTCTCCTAAGCTTCCTGCGCTTCGTCCCAGACTTGGAAGAATTCCCAAGTTCTCAAAGGCCTCAACCTTTGTGCTCTTTTTCATCTACGAGCTCCATGACCTTGAGCTTTTCACCGAGCGTTCTCAATAACGTTGTTCCTCCTGAGCCTGTATGCCGAATCCTCAAAGGATTCTTTGACTTCTGCACTCCTTGCAGAGTCCTTGCATGCACCCACAGTGATGCTTCTCCTGAGCTTCTCACATACTCCTTACAGAGTCTTTGCATGCACCCACAGTGTTGCTTCTCCTGAGCTTCTTACATGCTCAGATCCCTATGGGATTTTATCTTCCTTCTCCCATAGATGGAGAATATATGGATGCCCTCCTGGCTGTCCTTCCGCTCAAGCAACTTCTTGCTGAGCACTTCTGGGTATTCAATAACCCCGCAAAGATCCTTCAGTGGATTCTTCCTCTAACTTCCAGAACTCAAAGAGTTCCCTTCTTTGTGCCTATCTGCAAACTTACTCAATGGCCACCTGGCAGAGTTTCCTCTCACAGAACGTTCAACAGTTCTGGTTTCCTCTGTGCACCTATGCACTTGCTCAATTCCCACCTGACAGAGCTCTCAGAATCCCCAGTGATTTTGTTTCTTCTTAAGAACTCACAACATAGTTCTTCCTCAGCACCATTGTGCATATGCTCAATTCCCACTTGGCAGAGCTCTACAGAATTCACAG
This sequence comes from Picea engelmannii, assembly GCA_009831015.1. NCBI lineage: Eukaryota > Viridiplantae > Streptophyta > Pinopsida > Pinales > Pinaceae > Picea > Picea engelmannii. The sequence continues at coordinate 46,051 of ML798866.1, forward strand.
CAGAATTCTGTCTGCAACTGTGTTTCTCATACACAGCCTTGCCTCCAAGGTATTCAACAACCTTTAGGTCTTCCTCTCGAGTTGTTGACTTCATCTTCTGTTCCGCAGCACGTCTCTGTCTGAACCCGCAGAATTCATAAGAGCATCCTCTGTGCACTGGTATTTAGAGTCCGCAACACTCTATCATGCCCTCCTGGCATGAAACCTCAAAGACCTCTCAAGCCTGAAACCAAACAACTCTTGCAGAATGCATCAACATAACATACATAAATAACACACACAGACATCCACATAACACATAATAATGCAGGAAGAACTTCTCTTTGTATTAAAATGGCAAATGCCTGTAATTACAAGGTGTTCTCGAGCTCTCTCTGGCTCTACTCTTCTCTACCTTTTCTAACTCACTACCAAAATGAGATCTGAAAATCTCTTTTACCTAAGGGGGCTCTTCGAGCGCTTCCCTCCAGAATTCACCTACCCTATTAAATTACATTCAATGGATGTCTAGTCCAGAATCGGATCTAGATCTCAGCCATAAAAACATTAAAGGCCGAACTACTTAACGCCTGCACAAAGGCACAACTTCCCATGGCTCAACAGCCTAAACCATTAAATTACATTCATTTCAAATTTAAATGAGGTTGTGCCTCCCTTTCGAAATTTGAATGCATGCGTGCTTGACGTGGATGGATGGCTGGCTGGCTATCGTGGATCGATGCTCCTGCATCATACTCCTCAGCTGCAAAAATCATGAGCTCTTGCTCATGCGCTTCCCCTCTAAGCTGTTGGAAATCCTCCTGGATCCCAAACAAATATCTAGAGCTTCCCATTTGCTCCATTTTGCTGTTGCTGCTGCTGCTGCTACTTCTGCACTACTGCCACTGCTGCTTCTTTTCTGCCCAGCTTCTCCTTGCTGGTAGTGTCTGCTGATCGGATCATCTGCTCCATGATCTCTTTGATCACTTCGTCCAACTGCTCTAGTGGCTGGCTCTGCTCATGCGGTCTCCTTAACTGCAAATTTTTTTGGCACATGGGCAGATCACCATGATCTCCCATGCCATCTTATTCATCTTCCAACTTCACCTGTTGGATGTGCACGCTCTGCACTTTCACCCTTTCCTCTAGGGATTCAATCTGTTGCCACAGATCAGCAAAGCATATGTTGTCTACCTCTTGTTCTTTTTCTTCTGCAAACTCCTGTGTTGCAGTGTTTTCAGCTTCATCGCTGAAAATATCAAGCCATTCTTCCGAATGCTCGTGTTCTCCTTCTGCTGTCAGCTTCCGTGCTACATCTTCTTTCCTTTCAGCTCCTTGGCTGAAATCATTGAGTCGTTCCTTAGAACGCTCATTCTCTTCTCTTTCTTGGGCAGCTTCTAAAGTCTGCTCCAATTCCTCTTGGACAGTCACGGTCGACTGTTCCTCTATTGCTGTTGCTGCATCGACAACACCGTTTTCTGCCTCCTCTGGGGAAAATGGCAGGAATATTTGAATTCCCCCAATCATCATACAGCTCCTCAAATCCTCCGCTGCTATCAGTTGCATCCGCTGATCCATTTCCAAACTCACCTACTCTTTCAGCTCCCCTGGCTAAACCCAACTCGTTTCTGAGTTCATGAGACCCTCATATGGTCTCATCTGCTCATCTCTGCCCACCTGGAAATATGAGACGCTTCCACTACCCTCCTGGAAGTCTTCGATATGCCACAACGATCTCCTTTCACTACCCAGCTGGAAATGTAAAATTCCCTCACTGTCCTCCTGACAGTCCATGAGATCCCATAGAGATCTCAATCTGTTACCCTCCTGGCAAAAGGAAATTTCTAATTCTCTTCCCTCCTAGCAGTTCTTGAGATCATCAGACAATCCCAATCCATTCTCTTCACTGATAATTTCTCCAATTTTTGGTTCACATATCTGAACCAATTCCTCCTCTGTGGATTTGAGGTTTTCAACATACCTCAACCATTACTTTTATAGCCTATGTTGTCTTATGACCATCAGCTCCCTGATTGGCCACTTCATCTTTGGCTTCTTCATGGGCCACTCATACACCCATCTCGGCTTCTTATCCTGACACATCTTTAACTCGAGCCTTTCTATCTCTGCTCTTATATCAGCAAGCTCTTCATCCATTTCTACAAGCTTTTCTACTTTGCTCTTCTTCCTACGACCTTCACTAGCCGTCTTGTTGTGTCTATATGTCTCCCTAGCAGATCTGTTGCTATCACTCTACATCTTGAGTGTGTCCAGCTTCATCTTACAGTCTTTCTGACTGTCTATGGACTGCTGCCTACCTGCAAACAAGTCCTTACAGAGTCCTCCAACACTCTGTCTTCCTCTTGTCTCCTATGTCTGCAATATACAAACATAATCCCACTCTGACACCACTTGACATGTATCAGAGTGCTCTTTACCTCTTGCCTCTCTTGCCTGAAATATACAGACAAGAAATAGGCTCTGATACCACTTGACGCAGACCAAAGCCGCGACCGCCACCCCCGTCACGCTCTCCTACTCACAGGATCGTTTAATTCCTTATGCAAGTCGAAGCGGCTCCTTGGACACCCAATGGAATCCCTGCTAAAATCTGACCCACAGGTATTTTTCCTCACCTTCTCGGCCTCTGCACCAGATTTCCACCAATTTCCCCCACAGGAAAAGAAGTATCGGGCTTTGGGGTTTCGTAATCCCCGTTGCCGAGAGTCTCTGTCCTCTTCAATTCCCAATTTCCAATTCTCCGATGCACCCCTTTACATGCTATCCCTCCTAGCTAGATTTTTGGTCCATACGACCATTATCCACAAGACCACAGCCTTATATCTTCTATCAGAGTTTTGGGCTTCAAAAACCCGATGCGCTCTAACTCCAATTAGCCCTCTAGGCTAAACACTTGGCCCACGTGACCTCAAATTCATATGACCGCAGTCAAGCATCCCCCTTGGGACTTTGGGGTTCGCAATGTCGAAGTGCATAAACCCTTTGTCCATGGGACTCCTGATTCTCTAGATCCCGATGCGCTCCTTCTTAGCTTTGGTCCCTCCTGATTAGACCATGATCCATGTGACCTTCTCCCATACGACCGCAGTCATATACTCTTTTCGTGGTTTCAGAATTCCAAATGTCGAAACTCCCAAGTCCTCAGGACTCGCGATCCTCCAAATTCCGACGTTCTCTCTACGTATTATCCCTCCTGGTTAGGCTCCTGACCAATATGACCACTATCCCCATGACCTCAGTCTTATCCCTCATCAGGGCTTCAGGTTTTCCAATGCCAAAATTTGCTGGCTCTTGGGATTTCCGATCCTCCAAATCCCGACTCTCCGTTATACTAACAGCTGGCCCACACAATGGCGCTCCCCACTTCTCTGGTATGCTGACAGCTGGCTCCCACTCATCGAGGTTTCAGGGTTTGTGATTCTAAAATGCACAAACACCTTGTCACCAGGATCCCCGATATCCCGATGACCCAAACACCGATCAATGACTTACTATCGAGACTTTCCCCGATGGCGCCGATTTCTTCCACGAGTCCTCTCTGATGGACGATCTTGATTTCTTTAGGATTTCGAGACTTTTGATGTCCCAACTTTCTTGTCCTCAGGAACTCCGATTTCCCGATGACCCAATATCCTGACTCTCTGCGGATTTCTGACACCTGTCTCCCCAACGGACGGCTCAGATTATTCCGGGTAATTCCCCATGGAAATTCCCGATCTCATGTTCACGGGAATGCCGATATCCCAATGCGCCAAAGTACCAACGGGCACTCAATCTCCTCTACGTGTCTCCACCAACGGGCGGTCTAGATCGCTTCGGTGTTTCGAGACTTGAAGTGTCTCGATTTTCTGTCTTCGAGACTCCCAATTTCACGATTGCTGGGGTCCCGATGATAACCCTCGTGCAACTTTTGTTCAATCCGATGGCTGACAGGTATTTGCTCAAGATCTGATGGTTTAGATCCGTCCTTCTTGTGCGCTCCTCCAGAGGCTAAAATCTGCACTCCTTCTCCCGATCTAACGGCTTATGAGATTCTATGTGAACATCCGACAGTCCAAAATCTCCTTTCCTGCGCACACTCCAGAGACTAAACTCCAAACATCTTTTCCCGATCCAACGGCTGGCGGGATTTCGTGGGTGAGATCCGATGGCTGACGGTCTCCTCCTTCTATAGGCTCCTCCCGAGCTCCTCCTGGACATATAAATCAACAGTCTAGATCTTCTTTTCCATCGTCGATCCGACGACTGCTGTTCTCTCTTGAGCTTCCTGCGCTTCGTCCCAGACTTGGAAGAATTCCCAAGTTCTCAAAGGCCTCAACCTTTGTTCTCTTTTTCCCCTGCGAGCTCCATGACCTTGAGCTTCGCGCTGAGCATTCTCAATAACGTTGTTCCTCCTGAGCCTGTGCACCGAATCCTCAAAGGATTCTTTGACTTCTGCACTCCTTGCAAAGTCCTCCCATGCACCCACAGTGCTGCCTCTCCTGAGCTTCTCACATACTCCTTACAGAGTCCTCGCATGCACCCATAGTGTTGCCTCTCCTGAGATTCTCACATGCTCAGACCCCTACAGGATTTTATCTTCCTTCTCCCACAGATGGAGAATATATGGATGCCCTCCTGGCTGTCCTTCCGCTCAAGCAACTTCTTTCTAAGCGCTTCTGGGTATTCAGTAACCCCGCAAAGATCCTTCAGTGGATTCTTCCTCTAACTTTCGAAACTCAAAGAGTTCCCTTCTTTGTGCCTGTCTACACACTTACTCAATGCCCACCTAGCAGAGTTTCCTCTCACAGAATGTTCAACAGTTCTGGTTTCCTTTGTGCACCTATGCACTTGCTCAATGCCCACCTGGCAGAGCTCTCAGAATCCTCAGTGATTCTGTTTCTTCTTAAGAAATCACAACAGAGTTCTTCCTCAGCACCATTGTGCATATGCTCAATGCCCACTTGGCAGAGCTCTACAAAATTCACAGCAGAATTCTGTCTGCAACTGTGTTTCTCATACACAACCTTGCCTCCAAGGTATTCAACAACCTTGATGTCTTCCTCTTGAGCTGTTGACTTCATCTTCTGTGCCGCATCACGTCTCTATCTGAACCCGCAAAATTCAGAAGCGCATCCTCTGTGCACTGGTATTCAGAGTCCGCAACACTCTGTCATGCCCTACTGGCATGAAACCTCAAAGACCTCTCAAGCCTGAAACCAAACAACTCCTGCAGAATGCATCAACATAACATAGAATAATGCAGGAAGAACTGCTCTTTGTATTAAAATGGCAAATGCCTATAATTACAAGGTGTTCTCGAGCTCTCTCTGGCTCTACTCTTCTCTACCTTTTCTAACTCACTACCAAAATGAGATCTGAAAATCTCTTTTACCTGAGGGGGCTCTTCGAGCGCTTCCCTCTAGAATTCACCTACCCTATTAAATTACATTCAATGGTTGTCTAGTCCAGAATCGCATCTAGATCTCAGCCATACAAACATTAAAGGCTGAACTACTTAACACCTGCACAAAGGCACGACTTCCAATGGCTCAACATCCTAAACCATTAAATTACATTCATTTCAAATTTAAATGAGGTTGCGCCTCCCTTTCGACATTTGAATGCATGCACGCTTGACGTGGCTGGCTGGCTGGCTGTTGTGGATCGATGCTCCTGCATCACAACATAACCCCAACAATTGTATTTATCTCATCTTAAATCCAATGACATTGTTCATGGCATGGAAGAGGAGGTTGATGACATTGTTATCATGAGTTCCTGAATGAATTATTTCAACTAAATGTAAACATTGTTAATATTTTCTTGCATCTAATTTGTTAGCTGGTAGACATCCTTGACATTAGTCAGTGTGGTCACTAACATATGAAGGTTGATCTATTCCATCTTAATGGACATTGGGGCTACCGTTTCTTGTTCCGCTACCAATTGTTTGTAATACAACTGGGCTTTATCGACTATGTCTAGTATGATTCCTAAGACCAATTGTTGTTTGGTGCGATATGCCATAATCTCCCAAAGCTTGTTGTCATTTAATAGGGGGTAGGGAGGATAATGCTTGATGTTTTTGCATGATCTGGACTTCAGTAGCTCATATTTGATCATCAATAGTGCATAATTCAGGAGAATTCTAGAGGTATGTCTAGATCTTAAAGCTATATTTGACCACCCTTGTGAAGAATGTGATACAAAATTACCCCCATTTTAATTCCTTGTTTTCCGCAACTATTCTCTTCTCCAACTCTCGAACCTCTACTAGAGGATGCTAGAGATTTATATGTAGCTCAAGGTTCCACATTTCTAGATATTCGACTCTCTCCTTGACCTTTCCAAGCTTGCGTGGGGTGGGGAGGTCCAAAGTCTCTTCAACTATATGGGATATTTGTTCAAAAACCTTGTCAAATGTGCTAATCAATAATGAGTGCATAATGACTATCAATATATGTAGTTCCCTAACCTCTTTATGTGTGACTTCAATTTCCCTATGGACCACTATTTCTTGGTGAAGATGGTATTGGATGTCTCTATGGGCGGTGATTTCCTTTTCATGTCATTGCCATAATTGTTCATAAGATTGGTTAAGGGCTCAATGATTATCCCCCAATTCATTCATGATTGTGGCCACATAATTTTGCAGGTGTTGTGAAGACACCTGTTCTAACTCTAGCTCGACTGAGTTGGGTGATTGCCACTATATTGAAGTGAAACATTATTTTTTGGGAACTGTTGCACAGTGATGTCAAGAATGAAATGCTATATTTCATCTTCTATGTTGGTGGTGGGGCCTCTATTGATGGAATAACTGCTAATTGTTGACACAATTTGTAGAATTTGTTTGTTACCTCTTTTTGCATGATTTGTTGTATGACTAGTTGTCCCTTGAGCTCATTGACAAGGCTTGATATGAATGCGATAATCTATCTTACTATTTTTTCTAGGGAATTGGTATCTGGCGCTTTACTAATTTCTTGATCAAGCACCACAGTGTGCTTTGTGGACTAAGAGGGGGACTCCTCCTCGATGGGTGTAGGTGGTTTTTTTGTGGGGGATTTGGTGTGTGTTGGTATTTGGGCTCTGGGCTCAAAATGACATTGATCGGTGATAGTGGTTTCTTCAAAGGTGGATTCTGCACTGGGTTTTTTTTTGTATTTTTCCACTTGCCCCCCTTACCTTTAGCAACTTCCCTATCTGCATTAGTGCACATCCTTTGAGCCATGGAATGTTTTCACTTTCCTTGGGATGTCTCATCCGGTTGTTTATTGACCATTGATTCCTCGTCCTTCCGTTCAATGACTTCTGACCTTTTTCTCTCATATCTCCTTTTGGTTTGTTTCCTGATATGCTCAAGCTCCTCATCAGATGTGGTTTTAAGGTGGTCATCCATTTTTCAATGCCTTTTTGGATATTGTCTTTGGTGATGTATAATGGTAGCATGGATGTTTCTTCCTTTCTCTCCACACTTGGGTAAATAGAGACATGATGAAAATTTCATTCAAAGTGGAGGTATTCTTCATACGTCCATAATACTACTCAGTATTCATTGTGTTGTATCAACCACTTGAATGAGCTAGGTGTATTATTTATAAAATTCTTTGTTAGTCGTTACTTAGAGTTTATTGTACTTTTTGTATTGCACTCTGAGGAACTTGGGTGTGGGGAAGGATAGTGATCTCACTGCATCATCCTCATGGCCCAATGGGAGATTCCACAAGATCATGGTGAGAAATAGTATGACCCAAATACAATGAAATTCCTTACGCAAGTCTTGTGCCTCTAGGAAATATTCAAAAAACATTTTCATTAAGTATCTCACCCAAGCCATCCAAATGCCTTCGATGCATCATTCTTCTACAAAAACTACGTTGATTGGACACTCATCCTTGTGGCACTTGTGAATTAAATTGAAAGAAAGTAGTTGTGTATCAAAGTGGATGCATTGGTTATTGATTTCCTGAATCACCACCCCTCAGGATCCCATACGTGTTGAATACTTGGTGTATATATCCTTGTGGGATGCATCCTTATACTTTGGCACTTTTGTTGGGTCCTCTCCCTCCATAGAAAGGCTTGAAAATTGGTGAATTTCATTCTCGTTCATTGGGTATGGCCCATCAAGCCAAAGGAATCCACCATGAAATCGACTGAGAAATAATCAGATGCACACATTGAAAGACGAGTCATGACCAAAGTGTGGGTAGTCTACCAATGTGAGTACACTTGATTGCTTGAGGGGCTTGTTCCATTGCTGGGTGGACACTCACTATTTTTTACCTTCCCCTTTTATTGTTTCTGCATATTTGTCAAAGTGAAACTTAAGGAGTTTCACCTGGTCTTAGACATTATAGTTTGCATGCCATAGCTGGGGAATATTTCGTAACCGAAGGCCTGTGAAATTTATATTGGTTGGCAGTTCGGGCTCATGCATCTATTTTTTCTTGATCACCTTGGATTTATCCCATGTGTGGGGTTTACTTGGGGAGGAAATTATCCTTTGTGAAGTCTTAGTGTGTCTAACTTCCTTCACTACTATCTATTGTGTAGGAGATCTTTGTTGAAACAATTATGGTGATCAAGTATGTGACCCAAATTTCCTGACTTCTGATATGCTTCACTCAATTATTAAGTGTATTCTCAACTTGTTATGCGAACATAATGAAGAAAAGTGTGGTTTTCAAGATGTTAAATACACTAAGGGTGACTTCCTCCCAACGTTAATTAAATACAAAGTTTTCATAATGGTCATTTGTAGTGGTTTATACTGTGATAATTGTTGTGTTCTAGAGGGAATTATTTCCATAAAAAAATTATTTTTGTTGTGGAAAAGTTTCCCATGCAAAGAGGTGAAACCCCCCTTGGATAAATACTCCTTTAATCCAAGATAGAAGGTAACAAATGGTTCCCTACTTTCCCCTTAAATCTATTCTATATGCCTACAAACAAAATGAGAAGAGAATATGAGAGAATGGGATAGATGACCTACCTCATTTCAGCCTGTTGTCCTCATTGCTCCAACCATTGATATTAATGTCCAAGCTCCTGGTGCAAGAGAAATCCTACAAGAGAAAAAAAAAATTCCTTATTCTACAATATATTTTGAGGCATAATATATCTATCTATATTGAACTAAGAAAAAATAGACATGCATACAATATGCAACATAAGAATGAGGGGAATAGGACAAGTTATATTATATGGAAAGCAATGAAGAACTTACAATTTTAATGTTGATGTTGTGATATCTCCTCCAATCTATCATTTCCAACCCTTTGAATGTCACAAGACCAGAGGTATGATACTCTAAAATTCTTCCTCGCTTTCACCAAAGAATGGCCTTCATTATATAAGAGTTGAGGCATAAGAACCATATGATAATTTTAGGAGAGGATAAGATTAAATGAGGATTTGGATGATAATACAATATTAACCTTTCCTTGGATAGAGAGTAGCTTGAACCACCCCATAACCAATTGAAACAACCCCTCAAAATAAGGCATAATGGTTTTAACCACTTCATTTCCCCCGTAGAACTAAGAACAGGGAAATGATATTTCTCCCCTAAAAATAATCAAGGAGCGATGAAAAGGGTTTAGTTATCCTCTTCATATGGGAAGGGGGAGATGAAACTAAAAAAAATCCAAAAATGCAAGGTGAAAGATAGTATTTCGACCTACAAATGATAGGTTTCCCCTCCAACATGTCTAGGGATTATGACAAATATTCCCACATGATGATGAAATTGCAATACTTATGGTAATGAAATTGTGACACTTATGGTGATGAAATTGAGACACTTAAGTGCGACAAATAGGTGTGTAATAGATTCCCCATAAAGTGTGAGGTCAAATGAGAAACTAATGGCTGAAACAATTTACAAAAATATATGTGCAAGGGTCTTGGAATAGGAGAGATGGGGAGAAGCTAAAAACAAACATCAAATAGTATATACATATCATCCCCGAGGTAGGCATACCTATGCTCGAAATAAACCGACCCAAAGAATGGCCACCGACCAATACACTGTGGATCCATTAAAGCATTGACTAAGGATATGGCCTCCAAAAATACAATGTGGATCCATACCTCCACTACTTGATCAGGTCATAACCATGAAAGAATACAGAGTGGAGCCACGATATGAAAAACTAATAGCCATGGACCAATACTGTTAAGAACCAAATATCAATATAGCATAGATAAACCTCAGAAAAAGTACTCAACGCCTTGAAAAAGAGATAATTTCAGATAATAAG
>ML798866.1:67360-107800 GCA_009831015.1 Picea engelmannii
CATCTCGTCCTGATATAATGCAAGTTGTTGGAATAGTAGGTCGGTTTCAGTCTGCTCCTAAACAAAGTCACTTGGTAGTTGTCAAAAGAATATTCAAATATCTGAAGGGAACAATGACATATGGACTATGGTACCCTAGAAATCAGAATTTCCAGTTAATTGCTTACTCAGATGCTGATTGGGAAAACTGTGTTGATGAGAGAAAAAGCACCAGTGGAGGAGCATTTTTTTGGGTGACTCACTAGTTGCATGGCTTAGTAAAAAGCAAGGATCCATTTCACTATCCACTATAGAGGAAGAATACATTGCTGTTGCTACTTGCTGCACACAGATCTTATGGATGATACAAACGCTTGTAGATTTGAAGGTAACTTACATTGACCCTATACCAATTCATTGTGATAACACCAGTGCAATAAGTGTCTCCATGAATCCTGTTCTTCATTCCAAGACTAAGGATATTCCAATCAAGTATCATTTTCTCCGAGAACAAGTTACAAATGGAATTGTTCAGCTGAATTATATCCCTTCCAAAGAACAGATTGCTGATATCTTTACTAAACCATTAGCATCGACCCCTTTTGGATATCTTCGTCAAAAGTTGGGGGTTATAAACTCTTGTATCTAATATGTGCGCCTAGTCAGGGGGAGTATGTTCTGCAATAAGATCAATGGAAGAATGTTTCTTCTTTGACATTGATGTCAAAGGGGGATAAAGGAGTCGAGTTCGAAATGTTTCGAGTGCAGAGGAGAGTCTGAATGGCCAAATGCAGAGGAGTGTTGAGTCTGAATGCAAGTGTTGCCATCAATGCCAAAGGGGGAGATTGTTGGCAAATTCGGTGAACAGGCAGCGTAAGCTTGTCATTGATGCCAAGTACAACATTGAAGATGATAGACAAACATAAGACAAGTTCAGAGAGGTGAATGATCGAAAGCAGTGAGTACACGCAGCGAGAACCATTAGATTTGGTGCAGAGTCGCCGACAGCCGTCAGATCGGCGGAAGTTACACGGAGGATAAGTTCCCATGAACAACAGGAGAGGCTTCATCGGAGAATCAGGAATCAGAGTTTCACGACTCTCGTGAACAATGACAACGAAAAACCCGAAATCGCGATATGTGATTTCGCGATGTAATCACAGCCGTTGGATAAGAAGGAATCTGGACCGTAGTTTACATCCCTTGTCGGAGAGAGGATCTAAGCCGTCATATCTGCATAAGCTGTGAGAGAGATAAGCCATCGGAGAATCGGGGATCGGGACTTTGAAATGTCCAATTCACTCGACAACGAAAACCCCAAAATCGCGATATGCGATTTCGCGATTTGATCGCAGCCTTTAAAGGAAGCATGAGATATGGACCGTTGATTTTCTTCATCGGAGTTTCGGGGATCGGGATTTCAATATGCAAAGAACACAATGCAACGAAAACCCCGATTTCACGATATGCGAAATCGCGATTGAATCTAAACCGTCAGATTCAACATGTGATCTAGACCGTCAATCCAACTCACGTCAGATAGGGACACATGGCACATCCAGGAGTTAGTGGAGGAAAGGTGTAAGGAGTACAGAGGAATTCAGGAATCGACATATCGTGGGTCCAAGGGGCGTATGCACATTATCATTGTAAACCCCGAAATCCCAACGAGAGGTATAGTGACAGTCACATGATAGCTGGTCACATGGACCATTGTGTAGCCGGAAGGGGCTAAAGCTCGGGAAAGGAGAACATCAGGGATCGGAGAATCAGGGGTTCTGAGTACATGTACATCTCGACACTGAGAATGCCGAAATCGAGATGAGTGGAATCCCGATGGGATCTGAACCGTTGGATCAAATATTGATCGGAGGGCTGCTGGTCTTTCTCATACATTAACTTTTCAGTTATGAATCCGTTAAGAGAAACAGACTGATCATGACAAATCGGTTAGTGTTTCATTTGCCAAGACAGATTTCCTTGTATTACCTATTGGAAGGGGAAGTGGAATCGTCAAGGAATCGTGTATAAAAGAAAATGAGCGAGACTGAATTGGGGTGGCTGTTCTGGATGGAAAAAGAACGAAACAGTAAGAAAGGAGAAAGGAGAAGATGCTGAGCATGAAATTTAATGACAGGCAGAGCAGAAGAAGAGCTGAATGATAGAATAATATGATGCAGAGCATACCTGTTGAAGAAGAGAAGAATTGCAGAACAATTTGTTGAAGATCAGATACAGAGAAATACTGGTAAGAATTATCTGAATAGTTGTCTGTGTATTCATTATTTCATATTAAAGGGTGGTTGGGAGGTGCTCGGGAGGACTGTTATCCTCAGAAGTTCAAGTGGGTGCTTGAACACAGGAAGTTGTAGCTTCCATCTAGTTGCAGCCAGAGAAACAAGGGTGGTAGGGTGGTGCTAGGGAGAACAGGTGTTCTCTGTTATCCAGGTTGGAGCCTGTGTAACTGGAAGTTGGTGCTTCCATCCAGTTGGTGCTGGAACATTCATGAAGTTGGTGCTTCCATCCAGTTGGTGCTGGAATACTCAGGGATTTGGTGCTTCCTTCTAGTGGGTGCTAGAGAAACCAGAGAGTTGGAGCTCTCAAACAAGTTGTAGCTTGTAAGACAGAGGTAGCAGCTTCACATTGAGTTGGTGCTCAATTGTAAATGATGTACAGAACTGCAAAATACTGCCTATCATTTCGAAGAAGAAGAGGTTTTCTCCCTTTATGGGTTTCCTTGTGAAAATCTGTCTCTGTGTGTACTTCATGTGTGACTGATGGTTTTTACTTTTACTGTTCATATGATTTACATTGTTGATGACCACATGAAGAAAGATTAATAATGTTTTAATAAGTATAAAATTGTTTAAGCTTATATACAACTGATTCACCCCCCCCCCTCTCATTTGTTTTAGTATTTTCAACATTCTTCACCCACAACAACTCTTCAATGATCTCCCTTAATGGTCGGGAAATCAGAATTCACGATTTCGTGAATTATATGTTCGCGTACCCTATGCCTCACGATTCCCCAAAACCCGATGTGGGTCAATTGTTGACTTTCTCCTCTCTATTATCATAGTTCTCCCTATCAGGGAATCGCTACTCATGATGTTAACAAATGGAATCTCCAATTTTCGAACCCTGATGTGCCAATGCTCCGAGACCCACGTGTGGATAGACTCTTCCACCTTCCGTCGCTTCCGTTAGGATTTCGGGATTCGCTGGATCACGAATACTGATGTCCAAGGACTCAGGACTTCCCTTTTCCCGATCCCCGATATTCCGCCACCTGTCTCCCACTAACTCCGGGTGTGGCCCACATAACCCTTCCGTCGGGATATCGTGTATCGTGACTTCAACCTATAAGAGTTTCCTACCTCTGGAACTCCGATATGCCGAACCCCGACTCCTCGAGATCTCCTGACACGCGTCCTCCACAACGAACGGTTCTGATCCTATCGGGATATCGCTATTCGGGATATTGCGATCTTTGTTGCACTCTCTTGGAACTTCAACTCGCGATTACCCGATATGTGATGTCACGTGTAGATCCAATGGTTGCTTTTGCCTCGAATCGACGACTCCAATCCCTCCTGAGTTTCAAACCCTCGGACGCTCTTGCCGTAGACCCCTTGCACCTCCGCAAGATCCTACAACCTTCGGGACTTCGCGAAATCTTCTCGAAGGATTTCGATTGCCTATCCTTCCTTAGATAATTTATGCACAATGAATCAAGTGCTTCTTTCACAAAGGCTTGGATCCTGCTTTCCAACCTACAATGCTTCCTTCAGACTTCCAATAAAAGCTTCCCTGCACTTCTCCTTCAGTGAATTCAAAGGTCTACTCCTCCTGAGCTTGTTCTCGACTTCTCAAGTCCTTCTGAGAATTTCCTGCATGCACTCCTTGCGGAAAATCTTCAACTTTGTCCAATTGTTGAAGTATTTTGACCCTACGCACTCCTGCAGCAGAAATCGTTCAATAATTTGCTCAGAGTCGCCCTCTGAGACTTTTTCCTTGGCCTGCACACTCCTTGCATGACACTTCTACTCAACTTTGCTTCTGGGAACTTAGGACAAAAGTTATCTCTATCTGAAGCCCTCTTTCAACGCACTACTTGTGGACAAATTCAACTGCACTCCTTGCAGGAATCCTCTGGCTCAGAATAGAGAAAAAATTGAAACTAATTCCTTCTGCCTTCCAGACTTCAATTCAACCATGAAATCACATACACAGCATATAAAAGCAAATGCATGATAGGAAGAAAATATTCATGAGCATAACATCAACACACAGAGAACCAACACAAACCATGAAAATTGAATTAAAGCTCTCTATAAATTCAATATCTGTACATGGGTGTTCTTCATACAATTCTATGCATGCTCTTCCCTTCTTGCTCCTGTTTCCAATATGTTACAATGGTACAATGAGGGTGTCTATATCCGTTTTCCCTCTTGCGCTCTAAAGCTATCAAATATAGAATTAAATTTCTATCTACTTGCATTAAATCTATTAAATTATGTGTATCTACCAAAGGACGAGATATTAAAGGCTCAAGGTCCAATACAATATACAAATGCGCCTTCATAAATGGTTCATTAAAGACTTGCACAACAATCCCAAAGTATTTTCAAAAATTTGGGTTGGTTTGTCCAGCTGATCTCCGCTTGATGTGCTGGCTCGCTTGATGAGTTGGTGATGCTCCTGCATCATACTCCTCAACTTGAAAAAGTTCATGGGCTCCTGTCCATGAGCTCCTGCACGGTCTGTCCATGCTTCTGTATCACTACTTCGGTCTCCCAGCTGCTATGGTGTTCTATCACCAGGCTCCTCAAAAAGTCTCCCAGACTTCTATTTACCACTTCTATTTTCCCATCCGTCTGAGGATGATAAGCAGAACTAAACATCAAGTTAGTCCCCATCTTCTTCCAGAGTGTCCTCCAGAAATGTCCAATGAATTTCGTATCCCTGTCTGATACTATGCTTCTGGGTAACCCGTGAAGTCTAACGACCTCCTTGAAGAACAAATTTGCGATATGAGTCACATCGCTAGTCTTCTGGCATGGGATAACATGTGCCATCTTTGAAAACCTGTCAACCACCACAAAGACCGAATCATGTCCTCTTTGTGTCTTGGGAAACCCAATACAAAATCCATGCTTATCGCCTCCCATGGCCTCTCTGGTATGGGCAATGGATGATAGAATCCCGCATTCTTCTTCCTTCCCTTCAAATGCTAGCAAATTTTGCATCTGTCAACGAACCTCTTGACATCTGCTCGCATCCCCGGCCAAAAATATGACTCATTCATCTTCGCGAACATTTTGTCATGGCCAAAGTGTCCTGCTAAGCCACCGTTGTGCTTCTCTTTCAACATATTCTCCCTCATCGAGCAATTCAGAATGCAGAGTTGATTGCCTCTGAACAAAAATCCTTCCTGGATCATATAATCTATCCATGGGCTTCTGTCTCTAAGAACTGGATTCTCAGCTGCTTCATATGCCTCTCCAACGTCTGCATCTCCGGCGTACATATCCTTGAGATTTTCAAAACCTAAGGTTTTGATTCGTAACTCCTGCAGCAACAAACACTTCCTGCTCAAAGAATCAGCCACTTTTTTAGCAGTACCCGAAATGTGTTTAATTACAAATGTAAAATTCTTCATATACTCTACCCATTTAGCATGTTTCTGATTCAACTTCTCCTGTTGAGTCACAAACTGCAATGCATGATTATCACTGTACAATACAAATTCTTTCGGGATCAAGTAATGCCTCCATTTCTTCAATGCCTGGATGATGGTATAGAATTCATTATCATACGTGGAGTACTTCACCTTTGCCTCATCCAACTTCTCACTAAAATATGCAACTGGTCTGTCTTCCTAGATCAAGACCGCTCCTATGGCAAATCCACTTGCGTCACATTTCACTTGAAATGTCTTCTGGAAATCCGGTAACACCAACACTAGTTGTTCTGTGATCTTCCGCTTCAAAAGATTGAAGCTTTTCTCTGCCTCTTCAGTCCAATGAAAATATTTATGTCTCTTCTTTACTGTGTCCATCATCTCTGTGCTAATTCCACTGAAATTCCTGATGAATTTCCGGTAGAAACTAGCCAATCCATGAAAACTCCTCACCTCGAAAATATTTCTCGGTGATGGCCAATTCTTGATCACTTCTACCTTATCCGGATCCATCCTCAATTCATTCGCTGATATGAAAAATCCCAGATAGATGAGCTCTGTCTTCATGAATGATCACTTCTTCATGTTGATCAACAACTTCTCCTGCTGTAGCTTCCCCATCACAATGGCCAAATGCTTCAAGTGTTCTGCCTCTGATTTACTGTAAATCAGTATGTCGTCCAGATACACAATGATGAACTTCCCGATGAACTCTCTCAGGACTTCGTTCATCAACCTCATAAAGGTACTTGGTGCATTTGTCAAGCCAAATGAAATGACTAGCCATTCATACAGCCCTTCGTTGGTCTTGAATGTTGTTTTCCATTCATCGCCTTCCCTCATGCGAATCTGATGATATCTGCTCTTCAAATCAATCTTTGAAAAATACCTTGCCCCACTCAGGCAATCCATCAGATCATCAATTCTCGGTAGTGGAAATCTGTATCTGATGGTTATCTTATTTATCGCTCTCGAATCGATGCACATTCTCTAGCCTCCATCCTTCTTTGGACTAAGTACTATCGAAACAGCACATGGGCTTAAGCTTTCCCTGACTAATATTTTGTCCAACAACTCTTGCACCTGCCTCCATTTCTGGATTCTGTGCTTGTCTTCCTCTTCCTCTCTAGTTCCCCCTATCCTCTGGATCGGGTGATTGTCTTTCTCTTCTCGACGGCATGGAGAATCCTCTTCTCTACTACAAAAAGCAAAGAAATTTCCTCGCTCTGATACCACTCTGACGCCAGGCGCACCCTCACTGGCACGTCCGCTCCCACAGGACCTTCTTTTTCTTTCTGGCCCGAAGAAATCGAATGTTCCTCTAATTCCCTATCAGGAATTCTTCACCCACAACAACTCTTCAATGATCTCCCTTAATGGTCGGGAAATCGGAATTCACGATTTCGCGAATTCTATGTTCGCATACCCTATGCCTCATGATTCCCTGAAACCCGATGTGGGTCAATCGTTGACTTTCTCCTCTCTATTATCAGAGTTCTCCCTATCGGGGAATCGCTACTCGCGTTGTTAACAAATGGAATCTCCAATTTCTGAACCCCGATGTGCCGATGCTCCGAGGCCCATGTGTGGATAGACTCTTCCACCTTCCGTCGCTTCCATTGGGATTTCAAGATTCGCTGGATCGTGAATCTTGATGTCCAAGGACTCAGGACTTCCCTTTTCCCGATCCCTGATATTACACCACCTGTCTCCCACTAACTCTGGGTGTGGCCCACACGACCCTTCCGTCGGGATATCGTGTATCGCGATTTCAACCTACAAGAGTTTCTTACCTCTGGAACTCCGATATGTCGAACCCCGACTCCTCGGGATCTCCTGACACGCGTCCTCCACAACGAACGGTTCTGATCCTATCAGGATATCGCTATTCGCGATATCGCGATCTTTGTTTCACTCTCTTGGAACTTCAACTCGCGATTACCCGATATGTGATGTCACGTGTAGATCCAACGGTTTCTTCTGCCTCGAATCGACGACTCTTCTCCCTCCTGATTTCCAAACCCTCAGACGCTCTTTCCGTAGACCCCTTGTACCTCCGAAATATCCTACGACCTTTGGGACTTCACGAAATCTTCTCGAAGGATTTCGACTGCCTATCCTTCCTTGGATAATTTCTGCATAATGAATCAAGTGCTTATTTCACAGAGGCTTGGCTCCTTCTTTCCAACCTACAATGCTTCCTTCAGACTTCCAATAGAAGCTTCCCTGCACTTCTCCTTTGGTGAATTCAAAGTTCTACTCCTCCTGAGATTTTTCTCGACTTCTCAAGTCCTTCTGAGAATTTGCTGTGCGCACTCCTTGCAGCAAATCTTCAACTTTGTCCAATTGTTGAAGTCTTTTGACCCTGTGCACTCCTGCAGCAGCAATCGTTAAATACTTTGCCCAGATTCACCCTCTGATACTTTTTCCTTGGTCTACGCACTCCTTGCACGACACTTCTACTCAACTGTGCTTCTGGGAACTTATGACAAAATTTATCTCTATCTGAAGCCCTCTGTCAACGCACTCCTTGCGGACAAATTCAACTGCACTCCTTGCAGGAATCCTCTAGCTCAGAATAGAGAAACAATTGAAACTAATTCCTTCTGCCTTCCAGACTTCAATTGAACCATGAAATCACATACACAGCATATAAAAACAAATGCATGACAGGAAGCAAATATTCATGAGCATAACATCAACACACAGAGAACCAACACAAACCATGAAAATTGAATTAAAGCTCTCTATAAATTCAATATCTGTACATGGGTGTTCTTCATACAATTCTCTTCATGCTCTTCCCTTCTTTCTCCTGTTTCCAATATGTTACAATGGTACAATGAGGGTGTCTATATCCGTTTTCCCTCTTGCGCTCTAAAGCTATCAAATATAGAATTAAATTTCTATCTACTTGCATTAAATCTATTAAATGTCGTCTATCTATGAAAGGACGAGAGCTTAAAGGCTCAAGGTCCAATACAATATACAAATGCGCCTTCATAAATGGTTCATTAAAGACTTGCGCAACAATCCCAAAGTATTTTAAAAAATTTGGGTTGGTTTGTCCAGCTAATCTCCGCTTGACGTTCTAGCTCTCTTGATGAGTTGGAGATCCTCTTGCATCAGGCCTTAGGAGCTGAATTGGGATCCCAACATACCTTGATCCATCTACTAAATATCCTCCAAGACGTTCCTTCCGAAACATTGTAGAAAAAAAGTTATAGCTAAAATTCCAAGGTGTCTCAGATGTAGCAGCGAAACCCCAAGACCTTGAGCTTTGATACCATATGTTAAGAACCAAATATCAATATAGCATAGAAAAACCTCAGAAAAAGTACTCAACGCCTTTAAAAAGAGATAATTTCAGATAATAATCCTCTTCGAGGGGACAACCTCCTTTTACCCCACTTAAATGTTCAAGTACAAGATTATTCAAAATGAAAATGTCTCCTTGGTATATATAGGAGACTAGGAGGTATAATTACAACTAATGGCCTAAAGATGACATAAATAAAATAACATTACTAATATAATATGCCCCAATTAAGGGGTAATGAGCCAATATTAGGGCTTAACAAATACAAAGTGGATCTATGTGACAACATATATATCAGTGAGATCACCAACATGATGTCCATACTGGAACCTTCTAAGTAGTCAAATAATATCCATCACAACCTGGGTGAGGAACGTAACAGAGGTGGGTGACTAAGGGGTTCCTAGGGTCTTCGTCTGGATTCCAAAATGGTAGGATTCTATCCATGTGAATAGATGTGTTGATATCGAACATGGTATAAACCACTTGATTATCGATCATTGATGTATATTGTTAATAAGTGTGAGGGAAATTACCAATGATGAAAATGACTCCCAAGGTACCCTAGTACATTCCAACGATCATGAATAAATTATCTGAAGTTCAAAATTTGTGGAATCATTCCATTAGAGTCCAATGATATAAACTTATTGTCGAAAGTGAGGAGACCTGCCATTGGGGCATGTATGTTTCAAGGTACTAGCTGATTTATAAATCTAATTCTTCGATAATGTGTTAAATTCGACATGAACATACTCGTTGAAGGAGGCCCATGATGTTTCCCCCATGATCGACACAAAAACGTCACGATAAAGTGATGCAAGATAATAGATCGAATGAGCACAAATTAACATGAGGATGAAGGTTGGTAATACTGAAGAGTGGTTGATTTGGGATGAAAATTCCCTTGAACATTGTGAGGCACGATAAATGACTTAGCAACATTGAATCAATGAGATATAGAACAAAACATAGTACGATGATAATTGGGGTAATCTTCGGGTGGGCCAAAGGAGTATAATGACTCACAGGATTGGAACGACTCAAAGACAAGCAAATTACCTGATTGTAAGATAATACACAAAAAAGTTCCATGTTCAAGGGAGACACCAAATAACTGCCATATTGCTTTCCAAAAACCTGACCCACTTCCCTCAAATTTTCCCCCACCATGAACAACGAGTACCTCTTTGTTTTTTAATGAGCTTGAGGAGGATAACATATGCTTGATAAAACTCATCTTCGATGAGTCTCTCATCACACGTTTAACGAACCTAAAGGAGGGGTTTGATCCCATATGGGTACTTCAATGTATAATTTTATGAGCCTAGAGAAGGTAAACTCAGTGGTCTTTTCAAGTTTAGAGAGACTAAAAATAACTTAAAGGAGACTCCAAGAGTGTTATCTTTTGTAAATTTAGTCCCTTGATCTCGGAAAAGTATAAAACAATACAAGGGATAACTCTTCTAGCCAAAGTTGACTAGAGTATTCCTTTTTCGTAATTAGTCCATCCAGTCCAAAAAGGGGTTAAACTTACACCAAATAGACTCCCTTTCAAATAATTTTAATGAGTTTTAAATGATATAATATTACTCAGTGATATTTTCATGTTTAGAGAGTCTATAAAGATCTTAAAGAAGACTCCAAAGAGTTCCTTTTTCCATATAGTTTTTATGAGCCCAAAAAAAGTGATAAAAGTATATGCGGTAACTTATTCTCATGTATTTACGAGCATGCTAAATAAAAAATACTAAGATCATCTAGAGAGAATGAGTGGCATGAAACTAAGTTCAAATGGGTGGAACAACTCCTAAGCAATGACTGTGATAGGGTGTAGCAAGTAGGCATGGAAAGCGATGACCACTCACAACAATGTGTCTCTCTAGAGGGTAACCAAAAAATGGGAGCAGTGTGATGCAAACGACTAGTGTCAAGCATAATTGCAATGGACATAAGAAATAGATAAGGAAAATAGTATCTAATTAATAGAAAGTGCAACCATTAAGTAGAAAATAAGAATAGGTTCATCCATCGACTCTTTGTTTCATCCGTTGCCTCTTCATTTGCACCCTATTAGACCCCTAGATACTAATAGGAATAGGTTCACAAGAGAGGGAGGAAGAAAGAGGATCAAATGACCTAGGCAGAGGAAATGAAGGTTCAGGTACTAGATCTAGTGGAAGAATCATCTCAATTGGAGGGGGATCTGTTTCATTTTTTAACGAGATTGACACGAAAAATGAACTATGCTCATGGTTATCTGTTTCATTTTTTAATGATCTTGACATAGAAGGAAAATTGTTCTCATGAACCTTTACCATGGATTCCACGAGGTCTTCATCAGACGAAAGAACAATTTTTTGGAAAGAATGTATGTCAAGAGACTCAATAGGGGTAATAGGGGAAAGGTCGGGATATAAATCCCCCATTGAAGAGTTCACCATGTTGACTACCAGATATGAGTCTAAAGAATTCGAGCATACAATGAGAGGCTCCTTCTCATTATAATTTGAAGGCATGGGACATGATACCACACAATTAACCTATGGAGGGAGGGATAACACTTTCATACAAGGAACATTTAGGGAGGTTGGATGGTGAACAATCAGATCAAGACTAATGAACGAAAGTTGGTCAGTGGTCACAATGTTTTCATTATGAGGGAAATGGATAACTCGAAAGAGTGTGGAAACAATAACTTTCATAGCATAGACATAGTTCCACCCAAGGATTAAATTAAAGTCCAAGGGACCTTGTACTACCATAACATTGATACATACAATTTTCCCTCCTAAGGTGATGGAAAGATGAGAAATGATCCTTTAAGGTTTACATGATCTTCTATTAAAATACAATAGATGATGGGTAATCGACATAATATGAGGGGAAACCATATATTTACAAGCGGTTGAGGATCTAATGCCAACATAAGTGCCTTTGTCTACAATAGTGTGATGTATGCTCGTATTGCAAACCTAGACAATTATTTGGAAATGCACGGATTAAGGAAGGAGAGAATCCACAAGCCTATTCCAATCAAGGGAAATGACCTCGTGACGCGAGTCGCAACCCTCAATGGTTCAACCCGCCTCCACCAGGACCTTCTTCATCTCACAGGCCCGAAGAGTCAAATCTCTTCCAACTCCTCTCGGGAGTTCTTGCTACCCACAACTATCTTCTCAGCGATCTCCCTTTCGCGAATCGGGAAATCGGCATTCGCGCTATCGCGAACCCTGTGTGCACTTCCCGTGCAATTCAAACCTCCGAACCCCGATCCCCGATGGTAAACGGTCAATGCTTCCGCTATGTTGGGGCTTCCCTATCCGGAAATCACCACTCGCAATATCAACGTGCTGAACTTTCAGCTCCCGAGTGTCGATGTACCAATACCTGATACAATGCCACATGTACTCCACTATCTCCCGGGGTCCCACTCTGCCACGTCACCTTCGGGTTTTCGCAGATCGCGAATCCACGACACAAAGTTTCCTTGCTGCTGGAAACCCTGAATGCCGAACCCCAATTTTCCGCCTCCTCGGGATCGTGCGCCACGTGTTCCTGCTCTGATCAACGACTCCCATTAAATCGAGAAATCGCGAATTGCGATTTCAACGAGTCTGCGCCTCCTCTCGACAAACGCCGAATGCCGATATGCGATGGCTCTCACTTCTCTGCCTTGACGTTCTCCTCCGCTTCAAAGCTCCATTCTGTTCGAACCTTTCCTGGGTCTGTTCCCACTGAATTCACCACGAAACTATCCCTCCTGAGCTTTGCAACTCTGACTCCTTCAGAGACCTCGCGCGCACTGCTTGCACTCGACCTTCAACAACTTTCAAAGTGTTGAAGTCTTTTGATTCTGTGCACTCACCTGCATCGGAAATCTTTGCCTTTCTTCCTCAGACTAACTTCTGAGACTTCAATCTAACCTTCACTTCACCTGCACGGTTCGAATAACCGAACACAATTCATGTAGAGGAGAATAAGAGTTTAACTGTAGAGCCCCCTCAACGCACTCTATGTGGAGGAATTCAACTGCACTCTATGCAGGAATCTCCTGGATCGAACAAAGAAACAATTTAAACTTATTCTCGCCTCTCTCCCAGATTTCTAATCTGCCATGAAATTACATATGCAGCATATACAATGAAGGCATAACAAGAAGCAAGTAAGCAACAACATAATATCAACAACACACAGAGAATAATCACAGCCATAGAATTGAATCAAAGCTTTCCTATTAATTCAATTATCTGTACATGGGGATTCTTCACCAGTTCTCTGTTATGTTCTTCTTTCTCCTGAATGTTAATGCTGAATGCTCTGAATGAATACCATAATACAAAGGAGGGTGCCTATATTCCATTTTCCCTCTCGAAATCAAAACTGTCTAATCTAGACTTAATTAATTTATCTACTTGCATTAAATCTAATAAATGCCTCAACTGCCTAAGGACGAGAGCTTATCTTCTCAAGGTCCGTTACAATGTACAAGTGCGCTTCATTACACCAATGCATTAATGTTTGGCGCACCAAATATCAAAATATTTCAAAGTTTGAATGCTGGCGCTCTCCAACTGTCTTTTCTTTGCTCCTCGCGTTGGCTCGCTTGTTGAGGTGTGGATGCTCCTGCATCACCTCGGTACTTGGAGGGGGTTTCATTTAAATGTGTTAAGAAACAAATATCAAAATAGCATAAACAACTTCAGAATAAGTACTCAACGCCTTGAGAAAGAGATAATTTCAGATAATAATCCTAGTCTCCTTGGCATATATAGGATACTAGGATGTACAATTACAACTAATGGACCCAATATGACATAAATAAAATAACAATACTCATGTAATATTCCCCAATTAAGGGGTAATGTGTTGCTATTTAGGGCTTAACAAAATGAGTGAAATGTTCTCTTGTCAGGAGGAATGGAAAAATCTGAGTGGTATCCACTTCACTCTCCAAGGGAAAAGCGAGATAGCCCGAGGATTGAATCATATCGATCGCTTCATCAACCAATGGTTGGTTGGGAGAGGACTCATGGGAAGCAACTAGAGGTTGTTGCTGGGAAAGAAAAATGTATTCCAACAATTGCAAAGCTTAGTCCATTCAAGGGAAAAGGTAAGTGAGGTGCAGTTCCCCGCATAACTGACAAGGAATCCTGACTTTACCCTTTTTTCCCCCATTCTTGTGATAATTGGTTGAAGGTTTGTCACTAGCATGAATTTAAACACATGGTGACATGGTTTGTTGGGAACCCATGGAACACACTTATAAGACCTTAGGAGTACCATGGAAATGGTTAAGAAGGTGTTCACCCTTACAAATCTTCCAAGGGAATTTTGTCTTGTGACCTATGTTGGTAGGATTTTCAACATTATCAATAGTCCCAAAATTGGTTGGTTTACTGGCCCCTTGCTTATTTTTCTGCTTCTTGTTCATCCTTTTATTATTATTAGCCTCCTGGCTACTAGCATCAAGGATTTCACCAGACGAGGAAAAATAAAGGGAAGAATATGCGACGAGTGAAGAAGGAAAAAGGTCAACAAGAGGTTGATTTTCTTGAGGTGGATAGATTTCTTGGGCAATAGTAGGGGAATTCAGGATCACGCGAGTGGAAAAATCCATACTGGTAAGCCCACAGTGAAACTTGGAAGAGTCAATGTAGGGAGGATCAACATTTTCAAAACAAGGAAAAGCATAAGGTTCCCCATGAAAATGGGTCCCTTGGTTGGTAGCCTCATGAACTCTTTCCATGGATGTGAATTAAACCTAGGGTCTACTAAACATCAAAGAGAATAAACTACCAAAGTCCCTAAAATATAAGAGAAATAAAACAACTCCCTTATGATAGGGAGAAAGGAAGTAAGGATCTTTAAGAGATGGGAGATGAGGCCGTCAATGAAGAAACAAGCAACAATTATTATAACCTTCACACAACAATCTCCCAAGGTGAAAGTAAGAGCCTGCAGGAAAATATCCTCCCAGTTCACTGAAGTGGATATTGAATGTTTGTTGTAGGTACCACAAGGAACCTTTCTTGTAGAAGGAATCCCCCTTGCAATCACCTGTGTGGAATCATAGGATAGGTTACTATGTTTACCAATTCACAATGAACAACTGGGGGAGGGGGAGGGGGTACAATCAAAAATCAATATTAGCAAATGGGAATGGGAATGCTAGACACAAATTTTCGACCCAAAACTAAGAATAAGTGGCGTCACTCCAAGGATCTACCACTCTTCAAATCCCCAAACTTGCAATAGTCCCACTAGGAAAACTAAAGAGAAGAAATATCAACCAATTGCTTCTCTTGAGTACCTCATGTTTTAATCCTATGTGAGAGGATATTTCTTGACTAAAGTTAATTTCTACTACTAGATTTTACACTCTCTAGTATTCTATAGTCTCATTCCTCTTGCCTTGAAGAGTTAACTCTCCACCCTACTATTAAGGCCCTAAAATCCTAGACTTGTTGGTTTTCTATCAAAGAAATAAAATTCTAATTGATTTTATATTATGTGCCTCATTTATTTTAATGGTTGTTTGTTACTCAATAGGGTAAGCAGAAGTGGACTAGATGGTGTTATGACTCGACTCTAAACCATGCACAAAAATGAAATGCGGATATTTTTTTTCTATGAATGATATCTATGGTAAAGACGAAATAATTTTACCTTCCTAGAGGCATATTCCCAATGCAACTTACTTCTCTCTAAAGTGTGAGCTTGAACATGCCCCTCTAGAATGCAAGATTTTCTTTTGTTTGTTTTTCAAATGCAATGAATCAAATTCAAATGGAACTATTTTTTTATTCCTTAAAAAAACAACTGAAAGAATTCAATGATGATGCAAAGGATCATGAAGCTAAAAGATGCAAACAAAACATCCACCCAAAAATTTGACAAGAAATCAAATAATTCAAATGCAAGAATGCCTCCAACACACGTTCAAACAAGAATTGAAAAATGTAAAGTAAAGGGAAACCACTTTTTGAAACCTAAAAATTCAAGTAGAAAATATCAAAGATCAATGAAAAGTTGTAGCAAGTCCAAAGAGTTCAGGAGTGCACTCAAGGGATCATAATTTTTCCCAAGAGGATAAGAGAGAGAAACTCAACAACAAGGCTTAATGCAACATATGCAAATCTGAAATCAATGAAAAGGACTCCAAAATATAACAAGTAAAACACCTACAAGGCCTTGGAATCAAGGTGACAACAATTTGAATGCCTACAACTGATAATGATCAAATTACTGATGACATAGACTCAACCAAAGGATAGGGTTAACCTAGGACAATCATGTACACTTCACAATTTGATAGGATATGGAGACTCGAAAGAGGAAACAAAAATATGATAATCACTAAACTTTAATCAATCAAATACACAATCATGCACGAAGGACTCTGATATAAGGTTTTGAGATAGAAATCTGATAGAAAAGAGGCAAGGAAAGCTCAAAATCCACTTAGAGAGAGGATTATCGCCCCTATAATACTGCATACAGGGTGATAATCAAGGTTTAGTTACTCCCCAAGACACTGAGAGAAAGGGATAATCAGGATGTTATTGACCTGTATTCCCGTATAGAGAGGGAATGAAGTATGGAAAGTGGGGAAAAGACAGAAACCTCACACAAATATGAGAAAGGGTCAGGTTCTTGAATCAAAAAGATTTCCAATGATGATGAGGGAAGGGGAGAATTCAAAGAAGATGGATACAACCAAAAAATATCAAGAAACCAACAAAAAATCAAAGGGATTGAAAAAACTAAGGAAATATTAAAATGAGTGGTCCCTAGTGGAGTTTTCAATTTCTGTTGTGGAAAATTTTCCGTTGCGGACAGGTGAAACCCCCCTTGGATCAATACTCCTTTAATCCAAGAAAAAAGTAAGAAATAGTTCCCTACTTTCCCCTTTAATATATTATGTATGCCTACTAATAAAATGACAAGAGAAGATGATAGAATTGCATAGATGACCTACCCTATTTCATTCAGTTGTCCTCATTGCTTTAGCCCTTGATCTTAACGTCCAAGCTCCTGGTGCAAGATAAATCCTGCAAGAGAAAAAAATTACTTCCTTATTCTACAATATACTATTAGGAAAAATAGATCTATCTATATTGAACTAATGAAAAATAGACATTCATATAATAAGAAACATAAGAATGAGGGGAATATTAGGCCAAGTTATATTATATGGAAAGCAATGAAGCACTTACAATTTTCATTTTGATGTTGTGATATCTCCTCCAAGCTCTCATTTCCAACCCTTTGAATGTCACAAGACCAGAGGTATGATACTCTAAAATTATTCCTCCCTTCACCCAATGATGGCCTTCATTATATAGGAGTTGCAACATAACAACCATAGGATAATTTGAGGAGAGGATAGGATCACATGAGGATTTGGATGAACAAAAAACATTGAACTTTACTTGGATAAAGGGTAGCTCTAAAAACCCCTTAACCAACTGAAACTTCCTAGAAACAACCGCTCAAAATAAGGTATGATGGTTGTAACCACTTCATCACTCTCCTAAAACTAAGCAAGGAGCAATGACAAGGGGTCATCACTATGGACATGGGCAGGGGGCGATGAAACTCGAAAAAAAACAAAAAATCAAGGTGAAAGATAGTATTTCGACCTCCAAATGATAGGTTTCCCCTCCAACATGTCTAGGTATTATGAGAAATATTCCCACATGATGATGAAATTGCGACAATTAAGTGCAAAATATAGGTGTGTAACACTTTTCCCCGGGTTGGCAGCACCCATCCTATGAATAAATACCCACTTATTCACCTTTTAATATCCCTATGTCCTAGAAACTAACTGTTATATCCCACCACTTCGTCCTTTAGTTTGGAATTAGGCATTTAAACCTTAATCTTTCCCGAATGTGAAAAAGCATTTTCGGGTATAATCAATTACGTCCCTCTTTATTGTGTTAAGTTGTCTAATCCTCTTATTTATTACTCTTATAATGAATAATATACCTAAGTCCTAAGTGTTATTCTACTTGGGTGCAACACTTATCTACTGTGCACCTCCATTTTGTTATGGGTATGTCATCCCATCGCATCTAACCCTAGTGAGACGTGACACTTCTTCACACAAATCTTGTTCCTCATACCTTTCCATGGTGGGTTGTCAATTCTTGTGGGTGGAAATATGTTATTATAACTACTTCACAACCCTTGGATCAGTTCTAACTCTAGCCAACACTGCTCATCTAATGGATCGACCCTTTCCAAAGGTGTTGAACTTATGCTTATATTGAGAGGGGGAGTGAATCAATATGAGATAATTTTTACTTTATTTAACCATTCATCAATCATTCATTAAATGAGAAACATTAATAACATATAAACTCAAATCACAATGCACATAGTTTAACATGGAAACATAACTGGGAGAAAACCAAAAAACCTATTTTTATAAATTCATGTAGTAACCAACCAACTATTACAAAGATTGTATGAACCAACCTACTATTACAAATATTTTAGGCACAGACCTACTAGAGAAACCAATATCCTTAGTTGAGAACCAACTCAACAATATGTAGGAACCAACCTATTGGAGACACTAATCTCCTCAACTAAGCACCAATTCAACAACACATGTAGGCACCAACCTACTGTTACAATATTTGCAGGAACCAACTAGTTGGAGAAACCAATCCTATCACTTGAGAACCAACTCAATAAGACTTGTATATACACCAATATAATATCCTCGTACACATATTACTTATGACTTCACCTGCATGCTTCATTCCACAAAAAATCCTTCAAACCCTAGTCACATGTATCCTTCATTCCCTAGTGAGACTCATATCATCATTCCCATAATATGATCCCAGAATGTAGCATAACAACCTAAAAACGTCACACATTTTAGCATCACATACATTGTTTCCTTCACACTGCACCTTAAGAACAAGAAAATCCAAAGAAAACACCTCAAATTTCTCTTGCATACCCTTAGATCCCAAAAATACACCACAACTCCTCTAGCACACCTAAGATCACTTCTGTGCACCTCAAAATTAATATATTGCTTGGTTACACTACAAATGTGCACATCTATCCTATATTTATAGTATTTCCATCCTCAATTTTAGGGCCGACCTATAAATAATAGCTGAGCTGATCTAGATTTTATAGCTAGGTTGTTGGACGAACAAATTCATATCTCCTCATTCCTAGGGTGTTAGAGGGAATGCCATCTATTGTTGAAAAGTTATTGGAATAATATTTCCAACCATATAACCTATGATTACATATGACCTAGGTATCTTGGGTAAAAATCCATTCAAATATAGGGTATCCAAATTGATCATCAATAATCCAAAAACAATGTTTCCAACAATATCCATCTTAAAACCTTTATCTTGGACATCTGTAGTCTCCCCACGTCTTTGAAAAAAATCAAAAAAATATTTGTAATAATCTCCCCCTTTGTCATTTATGGGAACCCTTAGTCAATTATGATACTCCACCTATCTACAACTTCCCTCGTGTTTGCAATTATTCCTCTATCTACAACTTCTCCCCATTTGAAATCAATAGAAAAGGGATGTTCCAACTGAACTTGTTCTCCCCTTTAATCATTCCAATGTGAAATTTAAAAGTATATCTCCAACTGATCATTATCTAGGCTGTATTTTCTACACTTACTTTTTTATTATTGATGAAACCTTCCACTCCAAAGTCATGACATTGATCTTCTAAACGGGGTGAATCTTTATTATTAACTTTGTTTGAATTTGTTTTTTCCTCCACATTCCTTTCTGACAAGGACCAATCAAATTAATTCTCTTGTCCAAAATACTATTGTAAATTTTAATTTCCATTTTCACAAGGAAATGTCCCAACCTCACCTTTTCTAGAAATGGGGTGTACATGTTTAGAGTGAGAATCAAAACAACGAATCTCCCTACCATCTTCATCTAGCTTATTACATGCTTTCTCATAACAAACAATTTCATCTTTCTCTATTTATTTATTTTGCTTCATTTTAAGAACCTTTGAGTATTCTTCTTTATGTTTGGAAATAACATCTTCTTCCCCATTTTGTTTAGGAGACTTTACTATGCTTCTTCTATAGTCACGTGCTATGTGCTTGTAATTTTTTCACTTATAACATTCAATATCAAGTAGAGGAGAAAACGAATTGTAGTTTTTGTTAGCAAACCCATGGGAACTTTTGGTTTTGTTGCTCACAGAATCATCCTTTTAGGTTTTGTAAGAACCTATGTTTCTATCTCTCACATGATTTCTTCTTGCATAAGCTCTACAATCTATTGCTTTATGACAAAAATTATTGCAAGAAAAACAATAGCCAAGAAAGAGATTTTGGTACCAGTTTGTGAAAGGTATTCTTGGTGTAATATCTCTTCGAAACTCACTCTTGTTGTTCTTGTGAGAAAAATCAAGTTTCTATTGGTCATAATTTCCTTTTCTTCCTCTATTTTCATTATTGATGGATCCTTTGAGAATATTATCATATCTTTTAGTGTTTTCTTCATTTTCATTTTCTGATGACTTTGTGACCTTAATGCTTACATCTCCCTTAGTGGTAGTTTTCTTATCATCGTAGCCAAGACCTATCTTGATGAATGGTGACCTTTGGAAATTAAGAATATTATCTAATATTTCAGTACTATTTCCAAACTTCAATCTTATATTCAATTGATCAATTTTTTTATCTAGTTCCTTTCTTAAGGAAATGATTTCAGCCTCTAGCTTCTTGCAATTATCTTCCTTTTTCTTTCAACTGGCTTCTCACCACTTCTTCTATCCTTTTTTCCTCTTCTAGTTGAGTCTTCAGGATAATAACCATCTTCTTTATTTCTTCATGATCATGATCCTTCTTTTCATGTTTATGCAATTTCTCCTTCTGGTTTATATTCTTTACCCCAAGTCTATTTATTTCATCTAAGGCACTAACAAGTTCTCCTTCAATATTCACTTCCTATGAATCTGGGTTTTCTTTCTAATTATATTCAATTTCTTTGTCAATAGGATTTGTTTCCATGGTTATGGAGAGAGATTCTTCTTCATCATCACTATCTTCCATTTCTACATATGGAAAATTACCAACAAAATGTCCTACTCTACCACAATTAAAGGATTTTAAGGGTATATTACCTTTGTGTTGGAATATTCACCAATAATGAGGGGGGGTGAATCAATATTGGGTACCTTTTACCACTTCTAATCATAAAATGTAATCATCACTTTATCAATCAATTATCACTTAGGATTATATCATGAACAATGAAGAATGCATAACATACAACAACATATACAAAGTACACCATAATTTTATGTGGAAACCCAAATGGGAGAAAGCCACATAATTCTTTCTTATATATCAAAATATTACATTTAAAAGAAGCACTAGCTTCCAATATTCTCTAGCACCAACAAGAAGGAGGATCCAACCCCCTAGTTTACAGGCTCCAACCTGAAGAAAACTACAACTCCCTAAATTCTCTGGCTCTAACCTGAAGGAGGCACCAACCCCCTATTTTATAGTCTCCAACCTAAAGGAAGCTACAACTCTTTGTATTCTCTGGCTCCAACTGAAAAAAGGATCCAACCCCCTTTCCTTTCCCCTTCCTTCCTCCCTGGAGTATAACTGTAGAATCAACCTGTCATTACTACTATCACTATCACTGTCACTATCATTGTCACTGATACTGATACATTATCATCAACCTATTACTGTCACTATCAGTCATATCGATACATCACCATCAACCTATTACTGTCACTATAATTGATATTGATACATCATCATCAATGACCACATAAAATCCTACCAATATCTCCAAATCAGGTGCTCTAAATCACCATGATATGAATCAAACGATGTGCCAAAGATATACCTCAATCATATGAAAAAACATCCATAACATACCTCAAACCAAGTGCCAACATATGCCTCGAGCATGTAACATAACATACCTCAAACCAAGTTCCAACATATGCCTCAAGCATGTAACATAACATACCTCAAACCAAGTTCCAACATATGTACCAAAACTTCCAAAATATGTCTAAAAAATGTACCAAAATATCCATGACATACATCAAGCTACGTGCCAAAGATATGCCTCAAGCATGTACCAAAACATCCATAACATACCTCAAATATGGAAACTTGTAAGATTCACCACGACCTCAATTTTCCATTTCTGATTCTGAAATTTCTATATGAGGTACTTCTTTATGTATTAACATACCTCTAAAAATTTGAAAATCTACAAAGTCCCATAAAAGAAATTATAGAAAAAATGTCAAGCTGACTTGTTTGAAACATATTTCAGGACCATTAAGGAACTTTGAATTCCACAGAGAATATCTCCAAAATTTTTGTGAGCCAATATATGAAAGTTTAACCTCAAACACTATGAGATGTGTATTCCACATCCCCAAAATTTCAAGGTCTGAAATGTCTCAGAACATAAGTTATAGACAAAATGGCAAACCTTCCTGAATTTTGGCCTATTCTGGAGAGTGAACTTGTACAACATGCCACACTCTCAATATTTGATATTTGATTACTTCATATTCCCTTGGAATTTCACCCTTCTTCACTTTATCTTCCCTCCAAAATTTTCCTCAAATGTCCTTGGTTACTTAAGATAAAAAACAATTGATTTGATGTCACAAATGAAATCCTAAGTGCCTTATTTATAGTAGATCTGGCACCCTCTTTTTAAGGATGACTTGACCCAAATAAAATTCAATTTAATTTTTAATAAGTATTCCATTGGGGAAGAATTTACCAACAATATCCTTAATATTTATTTTAATATTCATTTCAATTGGTCCGACTTGTAATTTCTTGTTTGAAACACTTTTTAGGGTCTAACTTGTAACTTTTTGTCCTTATATCCGGGGATTCTTCATTTTCCTTTGGGGCTTCATTGTTAAGAGGTCATATCTCTTTAAATCCGAGGAACCACGTGGCATACTACCTACCGTTCGAAATAGAATGATGAGGAATATCCATCCATGATGGTTTTTCATGTATATACAATGTCCTTCACACTCATTTTCTTCAAACAAATTTGGGATTCATGACCACACCTCTGGGGCTTCTTAACCACTTAACCATATTTCCATGCATTCTTGTAGACTTATTTAAAGCATCTTCTTGTGAGGGCCATCCTTAGAGCTATTCCATAAGGGTACCACTTTGGATACTTCTCAAAATACACCCATCTCTTGGAATTCTTCTAGGGGTGACATCTAGGGTTGACATCAATAACAACTAACTTTCCAACACTTTGTATTTTCTAGGTCCTCCTTTTCTCTTTCTCACAAATTGCTCTTCTTTTGTCTCTTATTCAAAGTTGGAACAATCATTGAATCTCTCTTCATAATTTTTTTGTATCTTTTCCAAAATCTGTTTAGTTGATGTAAACTTCATTACCTGGATAGTCTCAGAGTATGATAGACTACTCAAGATGACATCTATTTATTTTTCATTATTTTCACTTGAATCCTTCCCAACTTCATTTGTATAACCTGTTGTTATTGATTCCCAAATATAAAACCAAGGGGCCTTCAAATATGTCTTCACTATTATTCTCCATGATGCATAGTTTGTTCCATCAAATAAAGGAGCTTTGTTTATAGGGAGACCTTCCTCACAATCCATAAGTTCTCAAGATATGCCTTCTAGTGGTTAATTTTTTTGTGAAGGAACCTTTTATGACGTTGAACTTATGATTACACTAAGATGGGGGTGAATCAATATAATATACATTTTACTTTATTTTTCCATTCATAAATGATTCATTAACTGAGAAACAATAATCACATATAAACTCAAATCACAATGTACATAGTTTAACATGGAAACCCAATCAAGAGAAAACCATAAAACTTATCTTTATAAATTCATGTAGGCACCAAAATACTATTACAAAGGTTGTAGGAACCAACCTACCAGAGACACCAATCTCCTTAGTTGATCCCTAAACTAGAAATATGTAGGCACAAACCTATTGGAGACACCAATATTCTCAAATGATAACCAAATTGACATCACCTATAGGAACCATCCTACTGTTACAATATTTGAAGGAACCAACCTGCTGGAGACACCAATCCTCTCACCTAAGCACTAAATCAATAAGACCTATATAGACACCAATATAATATCCTCATACACAAAGTACTTTTGAATTCACCTACATGCTTCATTCCATAAACAATCCTTCAAACCCTAGTCATATGTATCCTTCATGCCCTAGTGAGTCTCATACTGTCATCCCCAAAATATGATCCCAGATTGCATCATCATAACCTAAAAACAATTCACAGTGCAACATCACAGTCCCTGAGTCCTTCATATCATACCTTAAGAACAACAAAATCCCAAGAAACCATATCAAACATCTCTTGCACACCTTTAGAAACAAAAAATACACCATATCTCATTTAGTGCACCTCAAATCACTTTTGTGCACCTCAGACTTGATCTCTTTCATGGTTTCACTACAAATGCACACATCTATCATGCATTTATAGTAATTCTATCCTCATTTTCATGACCGACCTATAAATGTTGGTTGAGCTGAACTGAATTTTATATCTAGGTTGTTAGACAAAAAAATTCATATCTCCTCAATCCTAGGGAGTTAGAGGGAATTCCATATATTATTGGAAAGCTATCAGAAAAATATTTCCAACCATATAACCTATGCTCCCATTTGAGATAGGTATATTGGAAAGCTATCAGAAAAATATTTCAAACCATATAACCTATGCTCCCATTTGAGATAGGTATAGGGTAAAAATTCCTTTAAAGATAGGGCATCCAAATTGAGCATCCATAATCCAAAAACAATGCTTCCAACAATATCCATGTTGCAATCTTTATCTTGGACATCTGTAGTCTCCCCCTATCTTTGACATCAATGAATTTTTTTTTAACAAAAACATCACCTGATGTGTGGGGGTAATTTTTTGCGTGGTGTTTTCGAAAATCTAATGAGTTCATTGTTGGTTAGAAGTTTTCTTAGATATCCAATTCCTTTCACAAGAACATATATATTCTTTGGGATCTACCATAGGCTTAAATATTCCTTAATCAACTCCACCACCTTTTCCCATTCTCTTAGATGCTCATAGTGTGCTACCCACCAATACACAAGTATTCCTTCCTATAGTATGTCTAGGGCCTGTATTCTATGGGTAGTTGGAACCTTGTACATCTGTGTAAGAAATGTATCCACTGAGTCTGTTCCATGAAACCAGTGTAGGGTGTAGGTTCCTGATTCAATATCATGCACTCTTTTTGTCATTCAGGCACATATCCTTGTTGAAACCTCATAAACATTATTTTGTCATTTCTCCATAACATCCTATGAATCTATGTCATAGAAGCGTACACTTATCTTGCTAAACTTTTTATAAGTTGTGGGGTTGATTTAATCTTCCCTATTCACTTTAATATGATATATATTTTCAATGACCGAAATATACACATCCTTGTTCATGGGATCATTGTGTCTTTCACCCTCATTCATATCCAGTGGTGTAATAATGTGCAAGGTGTCTATTTCAAAGAACATTTGTCATTTGTTCAGATTCAAGATTGAATTATTATCAAATTCCTAGTTAATGCAAGGTACGACTAGGTAGGGGTCTAAGTCATCCATAATCTCAATCACCTCATAACCTAATGTGGTCATTACCCCTTCAATGTTCACTTCCACTTGCTCCAAAATACTAATGGGATAGATTATGTATTGATTGGCCAACCTAAGTTGAATGAGGTAGCACACCAAGTTTGGTTTACCCATCAATTCCCGATATTTATTTGACAAGATGTTCACATCGGATCTCAGGTCCAACATGACACCATCCATCTCATAGCTTCTGATTTCAACTGTCATCTTGAATTCTCTCCCCATGCACTTCTATTTTCTCACCTACCACACATCCCATTATGGAAGCGGGGAATAAATATCTATAGTGGTTTCTTCTTTCCCAATACATCTTTTCAACATATGGGTTAAATTCTTTGCAGCTTTAGGATCACTTAGCATCTTAAGGAAAACCACAAGAAATCACTTAATTTGTTCTCTGGTTCATCTTCATGATACACATTGAGTTATATTTATTCCTGTACCATGCATCATAGCTCTTTGCACACAATTTTCCCTCCATTTCCTTTTGTTCGTCCTACTGTACCTCTTCGCATCTTTGGACTTATTTTAGTGACCTTTGAGTCGCATGTTGTATCTTCACGTACATGAGCTTCCTCCAATGAATTTTTTGTGGCACATTATAACTCTTCATGCACATGGGCTTCCTCTAATGATATTTGTGTTTCACGTTGTAACTATTCACACATAGAGGATTCTTCCAAGGATATTTGCATTCCACCCTATAACTGTTCACATGCACTATCCTCCTCCAATGTCCTTTTTGCATCGTGCAATAATTTCTTTTGTTGCACAATGCAAAACTTAGGAGGTGTCTTCATTTCTTTCCTGATATTCCCTTCGATGTTCTGGCCTAAAATTTCTCAACATTATATGTCCATTCCCATATGAATGCATCCTCAAGTTACCACCTTTACATCATCTTATTCATTTGACTTTTGATCTCTGCGCAACTCCATAGTCACCATATTGCAATGTGCCTTCTTCTCTTCCCACTTTGTCAAAAAAATTGAGTAGTCTTTTTTGACATCCTCTATACTATGGAGGTAACCAAAGAGTGCATGGGGTTTTGTATAGAATCTTGATACCTGGTCCAATTCACCATAGTTAAAGTAGGTAGTTGTTCTTCCTCCACCACCACCATATCCTCTTCCTCCTAGGTGACTCATTCATGAATCTCTTCATAGACCATATAGATTAACATGTAATCCAATGTTGTTCTACATTGTCTCTTCCCATCCCATGAAACACAAGAAGCCTCAGAGTTGTGTCTTGGTTCTCCATACTCGATCTAGTATTGTTTCCTCTAGAATTACCACTAGCTTTTTGTGATACTGTTACTGAGAATGATGCTCTTCCTTGTGAAGTATTTTTTACTTCATTTTCATGTCCACTCATCATTTCTGATGAATCTTATTCCACTTCTATGACGTATACTTCTACCTTTGTACTTTCTTAATTTATTTCTTCTTGATAACAAATTCCCAAGGAGGGTGGTTCAAAGAGAGGGTTCCTCTATCTTCTCTCATTGTCTTCCATGAGGGATCCTGAAGATATTTCTACTTATAGCTACACGATCCCACTCAAAATTTCTAAGGCCTCTTCCCCTTCTCAGAGGGGTCCATTTCCATCTTCTACTACGTTGGTGTTTCTACTTTACACCTCATCTTCTTTTGATGTGACTACATCTCTTATCAATCAAGAGGATTTGAATTCATCTTATCTAACCCTACTCCCACTACTCCTGGTATCCTCACTTGATACCCTACTCCTAACACCACGTCTCTTTGATGACCTCCCTCCTTCTATGCTTCTCTCTAGAAACAAATTGTCTCCTGCACATTATCATGGTGTAGTCTCCTTTCTCTTCCTCTTATGTCTGACCCCTCATCCTTCACCCATTTCTATATTTTCTCCACTCCTTTGCTTGGATTTCTTCCTTATATCAACTCTTCTTATGTATCTCTCATCTCTTTTTCTATTCTTTTCTTCTGGGCCCATCCCTTCCTCACCTCATTTCATTATCTTCTGTATATCTTCCAATGCATCCATTCTCTCTCTCTCGGTCCCCCCCTTATTTTCTCCCCCCTCACCGCGCGAGGGATTTTACTCGACCATTCTATTGGGATCCATGAAAATTATCCCATTCTATACAAACAAAATCTTAATCCACAAAGGAATCCATTTTAGCAGTCTTCTTCTAGCGTTGATGGTAAAATTCCTTTCAGTGGCACAAAAGGATTCATTGCATTCAATAAAAAAACTAAACAACATATCCCTCCTTAACCTAGTTGAACCATAATTTGACTGCCCTGGCCCACTTATTATCGATGTATTTAGGTGTATTGACTGTATTCTGGTCCCATACCAGGGATTATTAGTCTCCCAAGGAACTGTTAATTGTTGTTTTCCTCTTTATCCAGTCATACAATAAATAAGGAAACTCAACGAAGAAAATATCATGTAAATCGGTATAGATGTACATTTGTTTCCACCACTCAATATTGATCTACATATTCTTAGTATCTCATCATGAAAATTCATATTCCTTCATAGATATCCAATGTTCTATCTCCTCCAAAGAGGGTTTCCACCTCATTCTTTCCCTTAACCATGTAGTACAAAACCTTCAGGTCATGACAACATAACCATTTGTTAGTCTTTTCTCTCATTGGAGGGTTAAATACCTAGGGTTCGTTAATATTTTACCAAAAAAAAACCATTGGCACCGACATATTCAATCTTTAGTCGAAGAACGAAGAAGGTCTCATTCGAGACACCATGAGAATCACAAAGACCATTAGTCTTGTGGGGTGTGTGAAGGGACAACACATACAATAAACCTCTAAAGATAACCATTCATCCATTCATTCGTAGATTATTGATAGGTTACTATAAAGAAGAACGTAAACATACATACATCCAAACCATAACATATGAAATGAAAAGAGAATGGAATTTAGGTTCCACTCATTCAATTCAACATTATTCAGATCCAATTACATGCACAAAGGCCGAAGTCTTCTCATAATGCATCAACAATCAATTAGAAAAAGAGATGTGTTGTGTGCTAAGACATCTTTCTTATTTTGATATAGCTAATTGAATTTATGAAATTCTTGTAAGGGGTTACATCAACAATGTTTGAATTGGTGAGGAACATCCATCATGTCTTTCTCTATATCACTACACAACACTCCTTCTCCATGACTTGGGTATAAATCTAGTGACACTTTTACTTAGAGGTTGTACGTTTTCTTAAGGGTAGGCCATGGATTTGGCCACTAATGAGGTCTATCTAATGGGCACACAATACGGTAATATCCTTATTCCTCAATGACCATTAGTCTCTCTTCAACGGTGACAAGGTTGAGTTACCAAGGTCTCAATAGTTGTACCATTTCCCCCAAAAAGAAATTCAGATGCTTGAATGGCATGCATAAATATGGCACCCTTGGTACTTATTGAAAAGTAACTCTTGAAGGGAATGAAGAATCATGGAACCTTTCGTATCAGTTATAAATTGTCAATTATACATTGAAATATGGTTGATTAAACATATAAAAGATGATTTCTTTAGCATGTGCATTTTATTTAACATGAGAAGGGTAATAATATAGTTTATGCAATTTAATACAAAAGAAAAGTTAATTAAATGGATAGTAGTATGATTGAGCATATAGATTATTAAGTGTCTGATTAAAAATACAAATTAATTATTTTATTAAATTTCTATTAGAAAATAAATACATTTTAGAATGTGCATGAAATAAAAATAAAGTTATTTTAATTAACTAGAAACAAATTACTAGTTCTCCCACAAATCAAGGATTGTTGTCATAATACTTAACTAATTATTGGATTGTTGAAGAGTTTGGTCTATTAATGAGTGTTGTGATCTGGGGATTTTCTTCTCAAGCTTAGTGGATTTACGTTTCTCTTATTTGCTCAATTGGTACCTTCCATATAGCCCCATTGCAAATCACTCATGAATTCTCCTCCTGGATTTTGTTGTCATTAGGAATATCTCAATACTATGAAATCAATCCATTGGGATGACCCCACCTATAAATGGTGGATTTGGCTTGAATAAATCACTAAATAGGAAATCCCTATCCATCCCATTCATGCTACATTTATCCATTCATTGTGATCCAAATTATCAAATTGATTTCGATGCTCTTATATTGGTTGAGGTGCTTAGTCCTTGGGGAAGAATAGTACCCATTAGAGTTTATAGGGTGGTCAACCAATGGATAATATATAAGCTACTAGTTGACACAAGGAAGAGAATGATCTTCAAATTCAAAATTTGTGACTTAGGTTTCAATAACAAAGATCTATGTAAATATGTTGGAATTATTACCATTCATGATTTTAATTGTAAAAAATATTGGTTACATTTAAATGATATTATAGTTCTAAATATGCACAACCTTTGAAATTTGTGTAAACTTCTAAATGAGCTTGGTTAATAGCATGAAAAAAACTGCACTTGGTGTTAATTTATGATTGTATATCCACAATTGCTTTTACATTTAGTTTGACTTAGGAATTGTTGAAACTATTCTAGTCAAATCCTTTGGATTCTTGCATGTAGTTGTGGGCTCTTGTAGACAACTATTATACTTTCTTTTGGGTTAAAAAATGTTGTAATTTTACTAGTTGATTTCATTTTATACTTGTGCACAAGGATGAAATGGTTTATACTACTACTGGGTTATGAATTTGATAAATGATACCAATCAAATCCCTGGATTCTTGTGTGAAACTATTATCATTTCATTTGTTTATGAATTAGGGAGATTTGCTTTCATTTTAAAATTATAGTTGAAAACTTTTAATCAAATCCCTTGGATTCTTGTGGTTACTAAATGACCAGTCAAATCCTAGGTTTCAATGCAACAAGAGTGGGTTAAATCCTAAGATTGGAAACATTTTAGAGGATTAGTTCCTAACCTGTAGTGTAATTTTTACAAGTGATGCACATTGTTTAAACACAAAAAAACACTTTGTGTTGATTATTTCGGTTGGTTTTCATTGATGTCAACCCTTGAAGAAAGTCCGGTAGCGAATTCTGGTAGCACAAAGGTTTGGGTAATGGACACAAGTTTGTTTTATGTATAATGGTATGAGTTTTAATATATTTGAAGGTAAGACTATTCTATATTGATAGTACATGTCATTCCATTTCTGGTGCTATGTGGAACGTCACATAACTCCTCACAGTTAGAGAATTATGGCCATGTGAAGTTAGAGAACCCTCATGAGTCATCTAGAAGCCCCAAAAGGTCAAAGTAGTCAAAGTGGTTGCAAAGAATAAATTATTTAAATAATAAAGTGAAGTGATGAGTGTACTATAAGTAAAAGTGGATACAAAAGAAATTATTTAAATAATAAATTTAATGAATAAATTACTAAGTCGACAAGTGGTTAGAAGTGGGTTAGCCCTAAAATAAGGAAAGTGTTTTAAGATGGTTAGAAGGTAACCCATTGAGGAAGCTACATAAAATTATAAATAAGAGGCAAGAGTCTCTCATTTTAATTACACTTGAGCATATTGAATATATACAAGTGACTGAGGTAACCAAATTATATCTAAGGAGAATTTTAGAGGGAAGGTGAAGTAAAGAAGGCCAAAATTTAAGGGATGATAAATTCTTTTGATGATGCTTTCTAAGGTATGTTATTTACAGGTCATCTCACCATTTTCGCAATAACATTTTTTCTAGAATGACTCAGACTGTGAAATTTGGATGTCATTGAGGAAACATATCAAAGTAGTTGTGATAAACATTTTAGCTTCTGGGTCGTTGTATTTTTGGAGTTACACTCCGTGGAAAATAGGGTTTGTGGCTAGTCCTGAAACTAGTCTAAAACAAGTGTTTTAGGTAAAAACGTCATAACTTCTTCATAATAGATACAAATTTAGTAAGACCAAATGCATTGGTTATAGTACATTCTTTAGTATTCTGTGTACCATTTTTAGATCCATACAAAAAATATTCTATGCAGAGCATTCTCTACAAGTTCGCTCTCTAGAATAAGCCAAAATTCAACAAGGTATGTCATTCTTGCTATAACACCTTTTCTGAGAGGTTCCAAGTAGTGAAACCTAGAGGAATTACATAAAAGACATTGAAGAACATTGTGTACTATTTTTAGATCTTTATTCATTACAATTACATAGTTATGATTATTTCAAGTTAGGATTGTTGACTAATCCAAAATTAGTCATGTGAGACTAAAGTAAAGTTTGATGAAAATGATAGTATCTTGTTGTTAAAGTTGAGGAAGGTTTGCAGGTATGTGATCATATACACCGAGTCTATTACAGAGTTGCAAATCAGATTTGGATGATGAAATTGATGAGGAATTTTGGTTGACGTACATGTTGTGTACATGGTTGAGACAAGTAGTTGATGATTTGACACATACATGAGGTGTATAGTTGATGATGTTGGTACATCTTGATGAGTCATAGTTTATCTTTATTTTATGCATGATTGGTAAATATTTGGTGCATGGTTTTTTCACTCGTTGATGGTACAGTTTGAGGTACAGGTTGGTGCATGGTTCATGCACTTGTTTATGGTACAAGTTGACTACAGGTTGTTTGGTACATGTTGTTACAGGTTGTTTGGTGCAATTTTATTGGTACAGGTTTATAGCAGTGTATCTCATAGTGATAGTGTGATAGTGGTTCCATCATTCTACTTCCACAACAGACCGGTTGGATGGGGAAAGGACAGGTGATTGTAGCCACCTTTCGGTTGTACCTAGAAAACATAGGGGTTGTAGCCTCCTTCTGGCTGTAGCCAGAGAATTGGGGAGTTGGAGCTTCCCTCAGGTTTTAGCCTGAGAAACTAGGGGGTTGGAACCTCCTTCCAGTTGTAGCTAGAAAACAAAGGAAGTTGGTTCTTCCAATGAATGTAATTCTTAAAGACATATAAGAAAAAACATTTTGTGGTTTTCTCCCACTTTGGGTTTCCACGTAAAACCACTGGTGTACTGTGTATGTGTATGATTGCTCATTTGTTCATTACTATTTGATGATAATTCTACATTGATATAAAACTTTCATTTTATGATTAAAAATGATTAAATTTCTCTATTACTGATTCACCCCCATCTTAGTAATCCAACAATTGGTTTCAGAGACGGTTCCTTCAAAAATCAGTTTAACCACTGAAAGGTAGATCATG
This sequence comes from Picea engelmannii, assembly GCA_009831015.1. Lineage (NCBI taxonomy): Eukaryota > Viridiplantae > Streptophyta > Pinopsida > Pinales > Pinaceae > Picea > Picea engelmannii. The sequence continues at coordinate 100,250 of ML798866.1, forward strand.
GTGAGAAACAACATGTATAAAAACAAAATGCCATAGTTTGATGGATAAAAGTATGCATTCTGGAGAAGAAGGATGAAAACATATATACAGGCACAGGGATTTGAAATTTGGCAATTAATAGTAGATGGATACAAAGAACCAGCAGTTCTGCAAACAAGTGAAAAAGAATGAAACTTAGCCAAAATAATTCCAAGGTCACAAATGCACTTTTGAATGGTCTTGGTGAATCAGTATATACCAAAGTTGTACATTGTAAATATGATATTTCAGACAAACTTAAAAATATTTATGAAGGAGATTCAATAGTCAAAGAAGAAAAACTTCAAACTTACAGAGGTCAATTTGAACAACGAAAGATGAAGGAAGATGAGAATATTGTAGCTTACTTCTTACGAGTCGATGAAATAGTCAATGCAATCATAGGATTGGGAGAAGAAATTGAAGAATCTGTAATTGTTCAAAAGGCACTAAGATCTCTTCCTATGAGATTTAATCATAATATATCAGCACTAGAAGAAAGAGCAGATCTAGACTCAATAACCATGGACAAACTACATGGAATCATCACAGCATATGAAATGAGAACTGAACAAGAAAATCCATATATAAAAGAAGAAACTTTCAAAGCATCCAAAAGGTCAAAGAAAAAGGGAAAGAAAAAGGAACATAGCAGTAGCAGTGACTTCTCAGAATATGATGAAGAATAAGTGGCCAAATTTGTCAGAAGATTGAACAAGGGAACCAACGAAAGATATAAAGGTATGCTTCCATTCATTTTTTTAAATTGTGATGATATTGGTCATTTTGCTAACAAATGTACCCATAAGAGAATAAGAGGAATGATGAATATTACTCAAATATAAAACAAACATATAAATGAAAAAGAACAAAAAATAAAGCTTTGAAGAAAATCTTATGCACCAAAGAAGACATCTCATCAGATGAAGATGAAGTCAGTGACAGTGAGATAAAAATATTTCTATTCATGGAAGTAGAATACTTTGATAAAGAAGACATTGAAGAAGAATATTAATAGGCAGAAGTTGACTATCGAGAATAATTGTTGAGTGCCATAGAAGTTATAAGAAGAGAAAAGAATAAAAACAAGAAGCTACACGCATAACTAGACACGAAATAAGACAATCAGGAACTAGAACAAATGATCATGAAATTGAAGGTTCAAATAGAAGAAGATAAAAGAATTGAAGAAGCACTTAAAGAAAAACTAGAATAAAGAGACAAGATCATTGGAAATTTGGAAGCAAAGATTGTCACATTGAGAAGGGATCTTCAAATGAAAAATATGCAGAGAAACTCAAAATTTTTGAATGACATTATCAACAGTTAGAATCCTCATCATTATAAGTCTGAACTTGGATACAATCAGAAAGAAAAGGGATCAAGCTCCAAAACAACAAAACAAGAAACATATCCAAAAATTTATGCATAAACAATCAAAGAGGATAGGAAGACCTACAAGGAAGATTACAGGGACAATCCTCCACCAAGAAGATTTAGATTTCAGAATCAACGATCAACATAAACAAACATGCCTCAAGAAGAAGAAGGATCCATAAAATTAACTCCTTTCAGAAGATCTTCAACTCCGAGGTATCAAACTATTTTTTTTCGTTTATTTTATGCATGCAATAATTTTGTACATAAATATGTAAATTACAGAGCTAATAGGAGGAACATAAACAAATTTGAAAGTCATACACAAAATGGTTATCCAAGAAGGCCTATTGAAACACAAAGAAGAATCTACAATAAGTTTGAATCATTGAGAACTAAAGTGGAATGCTACAAGTGCAACAACTTTGGACACATGGCCAAAAATTGTAGAATGGAAGTCCCTTCTAGAGAACCACAACAAAACTACAACAATCACAAACAGGAACCTCAGAAGAGAACATGGATAAGAAAACATAATCAGTATAGCAATGAATAATTCATACTCGCTCTACAAGCTAAGAAGAAGAAACATGGGTGGTATGTTGACAGTTACAGTTAAAAACACATGACAGGTGATAAAGACAAGTTTCTTACATTAAGAAAGGAAAGAGATGGATCAGTCTCCTTCGAAAATTATGATTAAACTAAAATCATTGGAAAAGGCACAGCTAGAATTGGAAACAAGAATACCAAGGAAGAAAATGTTCTACTAGTAGAATATATGAAACATAATGTTCTAATTGTAAGTCAAATGTGTGATCAAGGTTATAAAATTACTTCCGATTCACATAAGTGTGAGATAAGAAAATAAGGTTTAGGAAAATTGATTGCAACAACTGCAAGAACTTCAAGCAACATATATGTATTAAGTGAAATTGGAAATGAAAAGTGTTTTGTAGGAAAGGAAGATGAAAGTTGGATATGGCACAAAAGAATGGGTCACATACACTTTGATAACCTTTTCAAAGTCAGAAAAAAGAAAGCAGTTATAGAAATTCCCGAGAACATGAAACCAACCAACACTTTATGTAAGCATTGTCAACAAGGAAATGAAATAAAAGCTAGATTCAAATCAAATGAATATTCAATGACAAGACCACTAGAAATTGTGCATACTAATCTAGTTGGACCAACTACAACAAAGGGTTTAAAAGGTGAGAAATATTTTATATTATTATTTTATGATTATACAAGATTGACTGCAGTTTTATTTCTTAGGAATAAGTCAGAAGATTTTGAAAACTTCAAGGTCTACAAGGAAATGGTTGAAAATGAAATGGATTCAAAAATCAAATGTTTGAGATCTGATAATGGAGGAGTGTTCACTTCAAATGAATTTATGGACTACTGCAGTAGGAATGGGATAAAAAGGAAATTCTTTGTTGCTAGGACACCTCAACAGAATGGATTTGTTGAAAGAAAGTACAAGATAGTACAGGAAATGGCTTGAACAATGCTAATGGATTCAAAATTGACAAACATTGTTTGGATACATGCAGTGCATGCAACAATTCACATTCAAAACAAATTAATTCTTAGAAACAACAATGACAAAAATCCCCATGAGCTACGGAAAGGAAGACCAGCAAATGTGAATCACTTCAGAGTATTTCGAAGAAAATGCTACATCAAAAGAGAAGATGGCATAATGGGAAATTTTGACTCTTGTGTGGAAAAAAGGAGTACTATTTGGTTACTCAAGCACAAGGAAAGCATACAAGTGTTACAATCTGAGGTTGAACAAAGTTGTGGAAAGCATCAATGTAACAATTGATGAAATAGATGGACGAGAATTAAAGGAAGAAGAAAATGAATCAATGGAACAACTTTACAAAGAATAAGAAAAAGATGAAGTAGAAGTAGAAGGGGAAGATGAAGAGTATCATACAGAAGAAAAAGAGAAAGTTCAACAAGTTTCTCCAAAGACAACTAGAAAATGCATATAGATGAATCATCCTTCATATCAGATTATCAGAAACAAAGACGTAGGAGTTGAGACTAGAAGAAGAATATGTTCACCAAAACAAACACACCTAGGACTCTTATCTATGATTGAACCAATCATTTTTAAAAAGGACAACAAGGATTAATTATGGAATAAGGCCATGGATGAAGAATTGGATAAAATAGAGAAAAATGACACTTGGAAATTGGTTCCAAGACCAAATAATAATAATTTGATTCCCACAAAGTAGTTTTTCAGAAATAAATTGAATGAAGATGGACAAGTTACAAGGAACAAATATATATTGGTATGTAAAGGATATACACAACTTGAATGAATCGAATTTGAAGAGAATCTTTCCCCAGTTTCTAGAATAGAAGCAATCTGATTGCTTTTATCTTATGCATGCTCCAATAATATTAAAGTGTATCAAATGGACATGAAATCAACTTTTCTGAATGGGGAAATTGAAGAAGAAGTCTATATTGAAAAACCAGAACGATTTCAATTGTCAGAGAATGCAAATTATGTGTGTAAATTTAAGAAGGCCTTGTATGGTCTAAAACAGGCTCCTAGAGCATGGTACTCTAGACTGGATAAATATCTACAATAGAAATGGTTCAGAAAAGGAAGTGCAAACAACATCCTCTATATCAAGTTAACTCAAGATAGTATTTTATTAATTGAAGTTTATGTTGATGATATTATTTTTTGAAGTACTGATGACAGGTTAAGCCAAAAATTTGCAAAGGATATGCAGAATGAATTTGAAATGCCATTACTCAGAGAACTATTGTTCTTTCTGGGTCTTCAAATACATCAAAGAAACCAATGAATTTTTATTTCTCAAACTAAGTATATCATAGAAATGCTAAAGAGGTTCAGAATGGAAGATTGCAAAACAGTTTCCACTCCTATGCAAACCAATTGCAAGTTGAGAAAAGATGATGATTCAAAGTCTATAGACCAAAAGCAATACAGGTCAATGATTGGTATCTTACTATATGTGACAACATCCAGACCAGATGTAATGCAAAAAGTTGGACAGGTGGCATGATTTGAAGCATCACCAAAGGAATCCCATGTATTAGCAGTGAAGAGGATTTTCAAATATCTGAAAGGAAGAAAATAGTTTGGATTATGGTATCCAAAAGGAAAGGATCTATCACTTATTGCCTACACAGATGCAGATTGGGAAGGTTGCATTGATGACTGATGAAGCACCAGTGGAGAAACATTCTACTTGGGTGAGTGTTTAGTATCTTGGCTAAGCAAGAAACAATCATCAATATCTTTATCTACAACCGAAGCCGAGTATATTGCAGCAACATGATGTTGTACTCAGGTTCTATGGATGAAATAAACTTTGACAGATAAAAGGTTAAGTATGATGAGCCCATTCCAATCTATTGTGATAATACAAGCGCCATCGGTATCTCAAAGAACTCGATGATGCAATCCAAGACGAAGAACATTCCAATAAAGTATCACTTTCTACGGGAACATGTTGTAGAGAAGAACATCAAAGTTGAACATGTGGTAACAAAAGAAAAAGTGGCAGACATCTTTACAAAACCTCTTCCAAGGGAAGCCTTTGAGTATCTTCGCCAAAGATTCAAAGTAATTTCTAATACAAAATGAATGATTTTGAATGATTATCTTATATGTCTTAGATTTACACAAGGAAGAACCCTAAAGAGGACAATTTAGGTTGGGAGATCAATTTCAGGAATATTTCAGTCAGGGGGAGCAACCTCAGATGGAAAGATACCATTTCCATTGATGACAAAGGGGGGGAGATTTATCATATGCAAAGGTAAATTCTTGGAGAAAGAGCACAGATGCATGGTTCCAGGGGGAGCAATGGTCACAGGGGGAGCATGAGTGATATGACTTCAATATTTCTTCATAGTGTTTCCATCAATTCCAAAGGGGGAGATTGTTTATTATTTGGGTTGGATTTCATTGATGTCAACCCTTGAAGAAAGTCTGGTAGCGAATTTCGGTAGCACAAAGGTTTTGGTAATGGACCCAAGTTTGTTTGATTTATAATGGTATGCATTTTAATATATTTGAAGGTAAGAATATTCTATATGGATAGTACATGTCATTCCATTTCCGGTGTTATGTGGAACGCCACATAACTCTTCACGGTTAGAGAGTTATGGCCATGTGAATTTGGAGAACCCTCATGAGTTATCTAGAAGCTCCAAAAGGTCAAAGTAGTCAAAGTGGTTGCAAAGAATAAATTATTTAAATAATAAAGTGAAGTGATGAGCGTACTATAAGTCAAAATGGATACAACATAAATTATTTAAATAATAAAGTTAATGGAGAAATTACTAAGTGGACAAGTGGTTAGAAGTGGGTTAGCCCTAAAATAACGAAAGTGGTTTAAAATGGTTAGAAGGTAACCCCTTGAGGAAGCTACATAAAAGTATAAATAAGAGGAAAGGGTCTCTCATTTTAATTACACTTGAGAATATTGAATATATGCAAGTGACTGAGGTAACCAAAGGATATCTATGGTGAATTTCGAAGGGAAGGTGAAGTAAAGAAAGACAAAATTAAAGGGAGGATAAATTATTTTGATGGTGCTTTCTAAGGTATGTTATTTACAGGTCATCTCACCATTTTTGCAATAACGGTTTTTTCTAGAATGATTCCGACCGAAAAATATGGAGGTCGTTGAGGAAACATATCCAAGTAGTTGTGATAAGAACTTCAACTTCTGGGTCATTTTATTTTTGGAGTTACACTCCTTGGAAAATAATGTTTGTGGCTAGTCCTAAAACTAGTCTAAAACAAGTGTTTCAGGTAAAAATGTCATAACCTCTTCATAACATATTTAAATTTAGTAATATAAAATGTATTGGTTAGAGTACAATCTTTAGTATTATGTGTACCATTTTTATATCCATACAACAAATATTCCATGCGGGGAATTCTCTACACGTTTTCTCTCTAGAATAAGCCATAATTCAACAAGGTATGCCATTCTTGCCATAACTCCTTTTCTGAGAGGTTCCAAGCAGTGAAACCTGGAGAAATTGAATAAAATACACTAAATAACATTGTGTACTATTTTTAGATCTTTATCCATTACAGGTACATATTGAACAATCCAGATTTATGAGCGGAACGAAATGGATAACATATTGAATACCATAACACAGAGATATGGAGAACAACAACAAATATCCAGTGAACAACAACTTCTATTGAATAAATAAAATAGGCTGAAAATGTAAAACTACAGAATTGAAACAACTTGTTTGAATGGTGGTAGCTATATCTGAGAAGAGATGTGGCTTCTACGCACATATGTATGAGAAAAATGATTATAGTAAGGCTCTAGAGGATTTTTAACATTAATCATGAATTCCAAAACCCTAGACATCCAAAAACCTAAACCTAGGAGATGAAACACCAAAAGTTATGTGGGCCTCGATGGGTAAGTTGGTACCTCAACTTCTTGGGGTCGTAAATTTTTCATACGACCTCTGTTTTAGGTGTGTGATGGACCGTTGGAAAGGTATTTTTGAAGACTACACATTATACTATCAAACCCTAACCTTGTCTTCAGTTTGACTATGGAAAGCCAAAAAAGCACTGTTTAGGGCCCCAAAATGGCCCTCGAAGTAATAAAAGATGTACTGATATGAAAACCTAAAAAATAAGCCAGTTGGAATAGTTGGGAAGCCAAAAATATCCACCATGATGCTGTGTAGGAATTTAGGACAGCCCTGGAAGTTCAAAACCCATAATTACAAAGAAATGTCGTACTTACAAAAAACACGTGTCGAGCTAAAAACTATCAAGATGAGCCAATTGGAATAGGTGGATGGCCACCAATATCCCCTTCAATCAGTCATCCCCCCTTAGGAAGAAATGGTCTCCATTATGTTGATCTCCCCCATCAGCTGAGGAATATTATGTTGAATTTGGCCCCGGGTGAGCCACTTTCCTTGGTGCAGGAGCTGCCCTTCCTTGACAACCAGATAAATTTGGATCCTTTGCTGGCGAGTTCCCTTGACCCTTGTGTCCACTATATGATCAGTGGATTCCTGGTCCATGCTGTCAGGGTTGCACTCTATTGGTTTCAACTCTTCTGCAATCTTCGAGGTGTCCAATAATGGTGGAAAATATGG
>ML798866.1:108790-121119 GCA_009831015.1 Picea engelmannii
GGGAAAAGAGTATTTCTATTAGTATATGATCAACATAAGTGAAAATGTTATAGACTTCCATGTCGGCACAATTCAGAGCCGAGAAACTAAGTTCCTTCCAGCTTGGCCTCTAGCACTTCAATTGTCCACCAAAGGAAAGATCATAAGAGAGAAATAATAAGGTTCTAAATCAATAAGGGAAGATCTTGGGGGATGAACACTATGTTCAGACTTAAAGGACAAAGGGATTCATACTCAATATGAAGTAAATAATTCCTCTAGAGTAACTTTTCTCTCAAAGTTGAATTCTTCCTCCTTTTCCATAGCTCGGAATTGACCCATTTATAGCCTTCAGAATGGAACTGAAGGGCCGATTCAGAAAGTTTCCAGTATATGGAAGGCCAAAGATCATAGATCTCCTATCATGACATGGAAACCTGACATTAATTTTCATTTTTTGGCACAAATTCTGATGTACGCGGGTTGTAGTGGAGAAGATTGCGTATACACATTTTGTATAGTGTGCAAGATGCGTACATGTGGAAAAATATTTGTTTTTACTTTTGGATCTTACAAACAGGGATGATAAGTATGCATGGGGAAATGGAAAAAGGCCTTCTGGGAAAGATTGCATAGGGTTAGGAAAATCTTGCTATAACAGATGCCCCCCAATGTGTGAGGTTAGAGGAGTATCTGCAATGGCCAAAATACTTTATAAATAACCTCGAAGTGGAGTGGTAGGGGACCAACTGGACGAACTCGTTTCTCATTACATTCTGTAGTGACTTTGCATACATGGTTGCCGATAAAAATTACACTGCAGATCCATGTGAAAATATACCAAACAAGTGCCTGTGACCATGAATAGGCAAATGCAAATGCGGTTACATGCCAATAGCTGTCATAGAAGAACTAGTCTCAAAACCTGAAGATATATGTATACAATGGAATACAATGTGATCTCCCATGATCACTGAAGTCATATAGGTACTGGTCCAATGAAAAGGAAGCAACAACTCAGGAAAGTTGCAGCCACATAGTGTTGTCTTCAAGTATTCTACACAATCCACTAAAGGTGCAAGTCTACATTAGGTGAATAAAGGAGTTGAGGCCAAACACAACGAAACATTGTTTGATTACCGGTCATTGATGTATACCATTAAAAAACGTGTGACAGCCTACCGATAATGAAAGTAGGTATCAAGGCACTGAGTACATTCTTAAAAGTATGAATAAAGGAGGTGGTGTCGAACACCTGAAGAATCCATTGATCATGAGACATTGATGTATTCTAAACTGTCGATGGCGAGAGAGCTTTCCACTAATGACTACAAGCCTCAAGGTACTCATAAGACTCTAGGTCTCGTATCCAGAATAAATGAGTTGAAATCGATGGAAGGAAACCTGCTAAAAGGAGAGTGTTAAGGCATCTCTCATCAGTTAGAATGAGGTACAAAGAAAGAGCTTCATGATTTGGTGTAAATCAGACGAAGAACATGTTCATGAACCAATGACCTTGTGCATTTTTTGCGTGTGCCAAGTGAAAGTGGTACATGAAAAAGACCCTCTAAATAGAAGCCAATGATGAAAACTACTAACAAAGGTGAGGAAATCACCAATAAGGATAATGGCATCCAAGACACTGCACAAATCCCAATGTGTGAATAAATGTCTTGTCGTCAAACACAAGGTAAACCACCCATTCAATGACCAAGGATGAAATGTCAACTGCTAGGTTCAAGGTTACCTACCAATGATGAAAGTAGGGCGAGGGTGCATGACGAGACTACAGTATCATGTGATTTTGAGACAAATTGAGGGTATGGATGATGTGCAAATTCAAGAGTTCTGAGGAGTGGCTAACACAGGTTGATAGAATTCCTTTGAAAAAGAGCATGAAACATATGGAGGACTCCGACATCATAGAACAAATGATGAAATTGTAAAATGAAGGAGGTATCAATAAAACTCTCTATAGGGACTGGAAGAGTAACCAGTTGGTAGAGAAGACTCTATAATGATCTCAGATTCCTAAGGCCATGCTAATCCCAAAATTATGATGAAAAATGGACTTAATAACTTTGTGCATTGTTCAAAGGGAACACGATTGCTGCCAATACAAGATAATACTCCCTTCCCGCCTGTCTTTTTTTTTTTTTTCATAAATGAATGAATGCTATGATACAAAGGAGGAAACGAGTGTCACAAGTAAGAAAAACTAGTTCCAGCAATGGAACATACCTATGCTCAATGCAGGTAAGTGCATGTGGGATATGGACACTCGGGGGAATGTTCCCTCCTAGGTATAAGGTGTCAAATTGCGAAGGATATAAACAAGGCTTTGTTTGGTTGAGGATGCAAAAAATGTTGAGGAAAACGGTTTATAATGCAAAGAGAGAACTGGCTATAGGCTCCATACTGCAAGAAAGGGCATGAAATGCAATCACAACTTAATGCCAAAATATGTCCTTTTTATGACTTTTAGTCTACTTGGTGTGAAAAAGGGATAAACTTATGCCAAATAGATGTCCTTTCAAATCCAATTTACGAGTGTGAAAGAGACAAGTTCACTCGACAATCTTTTCACTTTTTGAAAGCGAGTCTGAAAAAAGCTTAACTAAGACTCACGACCTTTCAAGTCCAGTTTAACGAGTGTGAAAGAGAGAAATCACTCAGAAATATTTTCTCTTTTTGAACGAGTTAGAAAAGAGATTAACTAAGACTCACGACCTTTCAAGTCCATTTTAATGAGTGTGAAAGGGACAAATCACTCGGGAATATTTTCTCTTTTTGATCAAGTCGGAAAATAGCTTAACTAAGACTCATGACCTTTCCAGTCCAATTTAAAGAGTTTGAAAGAGGCAAATCACTCGGTAATCTTTTCGCCCACCCTAGGACTTGGAGGGAGCATACTCGAAGAGAGTGGAATGCTCCCTAGTGGAGAAGGTACAAAACTAGAAATGCTAAGGACATAGTCGAAGGACGCATCACCCTCCAAAAGAAGAGTGGGATTGACCAAAGATTTCATCGAAAATGTCACTTCCTTAGGCTTTTCACTCTCCAAGAGAAGAGTGGGATCAACCGAAGATAGCATCAACACGACCACTTCTTCAACCATTTGTTGAATAGGATGCAAGACAACAAGGTCAAGAGATACATCAGCCCCTAAAGGAAGAGGGGTGTCAGCCGAAGATTACATCAACATGACTGTTGTATCAACCAAATAAGGTTGGGAATCCAAATATGACTTAGAACCCGAAGGTCCCCTAGGAAAGTACCACGCTTCTTGTAACATAGCAGTAGCCGAGAAAAAACAAGTAAGGTGATCTCCTTTTCAAAGCCTACAAAGGAACTTGGGCTTACGTCGTACATGTCTACGCTTCTCAATCATATGAATTCCCCTAGCATGACTTGCAGAGGCTAGTATAAAATCCAAAACATGACTGGAAGAGGTTAGTGATGAATCCCCAACATGACTAGTAGAGGTTGGTGATGTATGTGCAGTGTGAGTAGTGATGACTAGACTCATGCCCCCAGCATGACTTGCAGCAGCTGGTTGCTGGTATTCAACATGACTAGAAGAGGTTGTTGATCCATCTCCAACATGAATAACAGAGGTTGGTGATATAATTCCAGTATGTGGTTGACCCTCAAAAGATGTAGTCATGGAGGGTAGGGTCCAAGGATCACTAAAATAGTAAGTGCGAAAAGGAATGGACCTCCCTGTCGAAATGAGCCTATTGGACATGGCGTAAACGTACTGAATCGGTGCCGTGAAGTCAAAAGTAACCCTAAGGTAAGAATACATTTCGACATCGATATTCTCATTTGTCGGAGAATAATTTTCGATCACAGGGATCGACGATCCAATGGATGCATTAGGACTAGAGTACGTAAAGCATAATTGGTCGATCGTCATGATCTTCCCTTCATGAGGAAAACAAAGGGTATGAAAGACAGACGATACAAAAATGACCATAGAATAGGTCCAATTGCATCCTATTAACAAGTTATAATCAAGAGGTGCATCAACTACCTCGACCTCCACCTCTACCGTCTTCCCACCTAAATGGACTGGAAAGGGAAGGAGAATACCATGAGGGCAGAAGGAATGACAGTCAAAATCAATCAACATGTTTGATGACTTAGAAAGATTCAGAGAACTGAGAGCTTTCCAGTAGATCAGGGACATCACACAAGTGGCAGTGCCTTCAACAACCACACGTTTGATGGTATACTTTGAGTACTCCACGTGGATTGGAATGCCACATGGTAAGACAAGAGAGACTTCACATCTGTGACGTAAAACTTGATAAATTTTGAGCCACTGGGTTATATAGATCCTAAATCATATAGTAATGCATTCCTCTGTGAAGGACATGTCTGGAGTACCTCTAAAGATGACATCACACAAGGGTTTTGACCCAGGTCCTCAACAATAGAGTATTTCTGGGCAGCTCTAACATTTGGATTATGGGTAGACCGCTTGAGTACTCCTTTGGGAGTATGAGGTAGTGGCTCTAGTTTTTCAATCTGTAAAGTTATCTTCGAAGGGGGAGGAGGGGACTCTAGACCAGGAATATCTTTTGAAGAGCTATAATATCGAGATCGAGTGGCTACATTAACCTTCACATCGACCATATTGATACACAAATGGTCGTCATCTTGCAATAGTGGGTTTTGACTCCCACCAACCACATCTATGGCGTTTGAGGAATTCGAGGCCATGTGCTGGTTATGTGGAAATGGATTCATCATCATGACGGGTGGTAGGTATAATAGCCTCGTAGCTTCTGCAAGTTGTGGGCATAAATGGGTAAGGTGATCATCTGTGCAAAGCTTACAGGGAAACTTTACCTTACGTCTTTCTCATTTTCCCTCTCCAACATTATTATTTGTCTTCTCATTATTACCATTGTCCTTGGGTTTATTATCATTTTTACCACCCTTATGATTATTGTGTCCTTTCTTCTTATTATCACCTGGTTGTTGGTTACCATTTGGTTTAGCCAACAATTGCACAGAATGTACATCCGTCAAATGAGTGGGGTTGGAATACACAGACAAAGTTGGCCCTCCTCTAGACTGGTTAAGAGAAAACTCTTTCATATGGCTTGTCATCGAGTCTATGGACTTTACATTGGAGGTACCTACAATTCCATCGGCATGAGGTCCAGGATTTTGTTTAGGGTCATAAGTCGACTGTGGTGAGCCCGGAAGAAGGTGGTATAACATACCTGACTGAGCATATATCAATTCTAACTGTTGGGCTCTAAATATATCTTCTTCCTCAGTGGTGACCCCAAAAGTAGAAACGTCCTTCGAGATAGGAGCATGCAAAGAATTAAGGAACCATTCTAAAAGAAAGGCCAGTGGTATAGGGGTCTTTATCAACCTCTTCTATCTACACCACTCCTAGATGTGATCTGAGATATGACTGGAGGTGTCCTGGCGTAAAGTTGACATAAGTTCTAGGCCAACATCGTAACGAATGGGCAACTGGAAGTGGTTAAGGAAGACTATTTCACAACAACTCCGATGAGGGTGCATTGAAATAATCTTAAATGGATAGAATCGTCATTAAGGGAATTCTATGAGAACCAAAGGTGAAAGGTAGTGACATGATCACTAGGATCATCTCCATTCTTACCCTTGAAATTTAGGATTTCTGAAGGAAGTTTGGTGGGGATGGGGTCCCATGTAGGATCATGAGTCATGGGGTCATTCATTAAATTAGAAAAATCTGGAAGATTAAGCATGGCTAGAAAAGGGAGACAGGGTTGCGGCGTCTGGCCCCAAGCTCTCGAGAAATATTTTTCTTGAGGATTTTCTACCCATCCAAGGTTCTGGTAAGCACCATGGTCCTGTCTGGGATTGTAAGGCCCTCCTCCAGGAGGATTCATATAAGGTGGGTTGGGCATCATTCCAACATAAATGTTTTGTTGAGGGTTATAGAAATTTTCCCCAACCAAATTGGCTCCGGTTTGAGGGTTTCCCAAAGTGTGAAACTAACCTCCTCCAGGTGGGAATCTAGAGGATAGAGTTCGATTCGTCATTCCAAAAGTATTGGTCAGAACTTGCATTGAGGAGGTAGGGGTATAGGATGAAACTTGAGTAGAAGATTTTCCGCTAGGTTGGTTTCTCCACCCAGAGGTAAGAGGATTAGACCTAGGGTTAAAAGTAGGAACACCTCCCATATTAGGAGTCGTTTGAGGGATTTGAGAACCACCAAATGAAAAAGGAGTGCAACGAGGTGTACTTCCCCCAAGCCTAATGCTAGCATTAGGGACAGTAGCTGGGATGGAGTTCAAAAACTAGGAAGTTAATTTTGGAATACCATACAAAAAATGACTAGAATCCATAGGGATGGACTGAACATTATAGCCTGGTGAGTGGCCAAGAGACCCAAAAGGGTTAGAGGCGGTATATTGAGCATTCACTATAGGATGAGCCATAGTAATGATAGGTTCCTCCGGCACTACAACCATTGAGGTTGCAGGAGTTGAAGGAGTGCCATTAACTATAGTAGGTGTGGAAGTCGAAGGGCTCCTAGTGTTCTGAAGACTAGGTTAAGTACTCATCATTGTAGAATCACAAGTCTAAACGGTGGATGTGTGTGTACCACTCCTAATAAATCTACGCTTTTTAGAAGACAAAGATGCAAAATCTAGTGGTAAATGTAACAAGCGACAGGACTGGAGGGGAGGTTGGTCTGACTCCACGATGACTTAAGACTCTAAAGATAAAAAATTATCCTAAGGCCAACTAGTAATCAAAGAGCAGACCAAAAGTCAAACATACAATATGCATACAAACCGGGTAAAGTGGCTGAGTGGTCACCCTCCCTAAAGAAGGTATGTCTTGCCCAAGAGGGGCCTGAGACTCCGTGCTAAATATCGGAGGTAACATAATTAGTTATAAATTCCCTTCCGGGCTTAACAACCAGTCGGTCAGATCCCCCCCGAAGAGGTAATCCTCCATAAAGGTTGTGTGTTGTCTGACCCTTATCTGACTGAGGGTACATGCAGAATAACCCTTGCAAGTAACCTATGAGACACATAAGTCAAGCAACTAATAAACCACTATATAACCGATGCATAGGAGATCAGTCGTAAGTTAGGTCCATCATATGGGTAGGGTAGCAAAGCTTGAAACCTTGAAAGTACCACCTCTCATGGAGGTAAAGGCACTAGCAAGATCCCCAGAAATATCGTTGATGCTAGGAAGGTATCGGGGGGATATCCCTTCAACCAACTTCACACGACCTTGTGATTAACTCCGATGTGAGCGAAGGCTCTTGATATTACCAATTATACAATGGATTTCTCCACTCCCTTTCTCAGACACATATGTTGATTTAATTTCCTTGGAGAAGTTTAATCACAAAATCCTATTCCAAGGAACTAAATCCTAAGCTAATTTGTGTACCCTAGAAAATCAAAACGTGACTAATTGATTTTGAATTATAGCATTAATTTTATTGGCCGTGATTACTCAAAAATGTATGGTAGTGAAACTCATGACGTTATGACTCAACAAGAAAAGTAAATATGAAAATAATGCAAAGTCTTAACTTTAACTTCCAATGAATGATATTCTTCTAAGAACCAATGCAATTTTCAATTTCAACTCTGCATTTCTGAAGTAAAAATGAAATCTTTCCTTATATGCACTAAGCTAATGACAAGGACTCAAAAAGACAGAAATGCCAAGCAATGCAAAATGCCTATTTTTTTTGTATTTTGAATATAATAAAAATGAAACTGCATGGACTGAAAAGAAACTTGATATATAAACTCCTCTGTGTATAGATAGAGATAACTCAAGTAGGATATCAAGCAACAAAACACCCAACCTAATGTACAAGGACAATAAAAAATGAAACGATGCTGAGAAAGACTCTGCCCAGAAATTCAACCAAAGATAGGTTTCCTGTCATCCCAGAAGCACTTAACATGTACTACAGAGACTCAAGAAGGCTTAGCAAACATCAAATCCCACCCAAAAGTCACCATACCAAGAAAATAAGCAAGGAAAAATGATGTACGTGATTGATCATTCAAACAGAGCATATATACGCATCCTGCAGTGAGGCAGCCTATGTAATTACGCGACTATCAAGGCAAAAGGTGCGCATATCATTCAAAACAAGGCCAGACAAGGGAGAAAGGTTGAGAACTCAGACCCATAGTGAAAAAAATATGTTAAGCCATGATGCGACAAGAAACACAATAGAAATGAGAGAAATATAAGGAGAGAAGTACTCCAAACCCTAAGAAAGAAGATTCAATCCCTAGTATGGTCGCCAATTTAGTTACGAGGAAAATCTCTGTATGGCTAGGGTAAACCACAACGGACAAAAATGACTACAGAAATCAACTCTCTTCTCAAGTATTATATGAAAACAAATATGTTAGAAAGACAAGATAAAATGCCTACCTCGTCCATATATTCGATGAATTCCACCGTTGAGCACTTGACCCAAAGCAATATACCTGCAACTAGTCCTCAAAAACCAAGCAAAGCAAGCATACGATGATATTATATAATGTTAGCACATTCAATCGAATAATCCATTAATAAACAAGACAAATACACCCATGGAATAATAATTCAATATATTTGAAAGATATCAATTGGATGGGAAAATAGTATTTCTATTAGTATATTATCAACATAAGTGAAAATGTTGCAGACTTTTGTGTCGGCACAGTTCAGAACCGAGAAACTAAGTTCTTTATAGTTGGGCCTCCACCACTTCAATCCTCCACCAAAGGTAAGATCATAAGAGAGAAACAATGAGGTTCTCAATCAATAAGGGAAGAGATTGGGGGCTGAACACTGTGTTCACACTTAAAGGACAAAGGGATGCAAACTCAATATGAAGTTAATAATTCCTCAAGAGTAACTTTTCTCTCAAAGTTGAATTCTTCCTCCTTTTCCATAGCTCAKAATTGGCCTATTTATAGCCTTAAAAATGGAACTGAAGGGTTGAGTCAGAACATTTCTAGTATATGGAAGGACAAGGATCATAGATCTCCTGTCGTGACATGGAAACCYGACATTAATTTTCATTTTTTGGCACAAATCCCAATGTACATGGGTTGTAGTGGAACATCCTGCGTATACCCATGTTGTATAGTGYGCAAGATGTGTACATGTGGAAAAATATTTTTTTTTAGCTCTAGACCTTACAAACAGGGATGATAAGTCTGTATGGGGAAATGGAAAAAGGCCTTTTGGGAAATATTTCATAGGGTGAGGAAAATCTTGCTATAACATGAACACRAGAAGATTCTTCTTGTGTGGCTGAAAGAGGTAGTGAAACATCATTGGGACCCAAGGGTTTGAATCCCATCCCCACCTGGAATGGGATATGGTCGATGGAGCTATGGAGAGCCATGTTGTAGCTATGCTAAACATAAGAAAGACTCTCATCCCATGGACATGGATTCTTAGAGTTGTACATGCACATGATGTGCATAATCATTCGATTGACGACCTCTATTTGGCCATCGATTTGGGGGTGGAAAGAAGTGGATTTAGTGATATTGGTGTCCAACAGTGACCAGAGACTCGACCAAAATGTGATGAGGAACCTCTTACCCCGATCTAAAGTGATGGTCTGTGATATCCCAAAATGGACCCAAACCCGTTCGAAGAAGATCTTGGTAGTATCTTCCTCTTTGATGCTCTTCTTGCAGGCTGTGATAATGGCCATCTTCGAAAACCGATCAACCACCACAAATACAAAGTCATTGTCGTTCTTGGTGGATGGAAGGATAGACATGTAATCCATCGATATGGATTCCCAAGGCCACTCAGGATTAGGAAGAGGGGTGTATAAGCCTTACTTCTTGATAGCTAGCTTGGAAATGGCACATGCAATGCAAGATCTGATATACTTTCTAACGTATTGTCTAAGTTTTGGCCAATAAAAATGTTTTTGTAGAACATGTATAATTTTATCCATGCCAAAATGTCCTGCCATCCGATTGTAGCGAGCCTCCCAAATAATATTTTCACGCTTTCTTATGGGAACACAGAGGTGGCCCAGATGGCATAAAATTCCATCCTGGATGTGAAAATTGTTGACCTTTGTACTTGTACCCAAGAGCTGATAGGTGGTGGATAAGTCAGGGTCATGCTGATAAATTTGGGGCAACTCAGATGCCTCATGCCCATAGGAATGGAGAACTGTAGTGAGTGAAACAACAGGAGGGCAACTGAGGTAGTCAACAACATGATTTGTGCTCCCTATTTTAAACTTGCTATTGATATGGAACTTTTGTAGGTATGTGGACCACTTTTGATGGTGGTCATTCTGTAACTTCCCCTGTGTCTATATAAACTATAGAGGCTTGTTATTAGTGTGGATGATTGTCTCATTTCCCAGAATGTAATGTTTCCACTCATGACATGTTTCATAATGGAATACATTTCTTTGTCATAGGTGGGGTATTTATGGACAATATCTGAGAGTTTATTACTATGGTATGCTACTGGATGGCCATACTGAGTGAAAAATGTGCCTACAAAATAGTTGGAGGAATCAGTCTCAATCTCGAATGGTTGTTGTAGATCAGGTAAGGAGAGTACTGGAACTAAGCACATGCAATGCTTCATATCATTGTTACACCTCAAAATTACTCACTTCGATAGTGTCGCAAGTGTCTCCATTACAAGTTTTGTAAGTGTCACATCTTGTCTGCAAGTGTCACATCTTGAATATAAGTGTTGCAAGTGTCACAAACAATATACTTCCATCTTTCCTATGTCGTGCCTCTAACGACATCAAAAAGACACTTAAGACACCTCAAAGGTTAGTTTGGAAGAAGAGAAGTCACTTGACAGGGAGTATAAACCTTTTGCCATTGAAAAAACCAAAAAAAAATGGATTTTGTAGAGGAGCGCTCCCCTAACCACTTCCAGGGAGTGCTGGCGCTCCTTGAGCCTCTTTGGGGGAGTGCTTGAGTGCCCTGTGCACCCTTATGGGTGAGCGCTACCCTATTTTTAACAAATTATGGGTTTGTTGAGGCAAATAAGGGAAGAATCCCTCAATTCCTGAAGGTAGTTGGATTTGAATAGATGGTCAAGGCATGATCTTAGGGGAGATCCTCAATTGTAGGAGAGGAATCCTCAACTTATCCCAAATATCTCTCAAGTGGTTGGACCTCTCTAAGGTTATATAAGGAGGCCTTCTCATGGTGAAAGGCACAAGGAAGATTGAGAATTATACCTAACTTATGAACTCATAAGAAGGTATTGACAATGACAATTGAGAATTACATCAAACTTATGAACTCATGAGTGAGATTTCATCAAAGAAATTAGTGGAGATTGATTGAGCAAAGGGGTTGGAAAAGCAGAACTGGAAGAAGCTGTTGCACCTTCATTCAAAGGATTGTAAGTATTTTTACTTGTTCTCATTAATACAACAATGCTTGGTCTGTTTCTTTCAAACTTATGCTTGTTCTATATGAGTTTATTTACAGTAGGTGGATCTATGTTTGAGCTAATCTCAATAAAGCAGGAAGTATTTTGTACCTTTGTTTTCTTACATGGCCTATCAGGGAGTTCAAGATCGAAGCTCAGCCAGGACTTTGCAAGGACAAACATTGCTTATAAGGTGCATATCTTTCTCCTTCTCTTTCATCCATTAGCTTGATTATATCTAAAAGGAAGTTATTGTCCATGTTAAGCACTTTCTGTCTTGGCCTTAGGAGTCTAGAGACCAAGAGGGAATCCACTTGTCCACAGGAGATTCACCTACAACAAAAATTCCCAGAGCTCTGATTTTTGTTTCCATTCCCAGATCTTGTTTTGGCCCTTTTCCCACTGATTTGATCTTCTCCACATTGTTTTTTTTTATTCTTGTATTTGTTTGTTTGCCTCATTATGTCATCAAAATCACCCTGATTGACTGAATTTCATTGATTTTTTGAATTTCTGGACTTTTTTTTGAGTTTTTGGAGCAGAGCGCTCCCCTATATCCTTACACAGAGCACTCACACTCCCCTGTAGCCTTAAACAAAGAACTAGAATTCTATGGTGTCCATTACACCATAGCGCTACCCCATTTTTGTGAGAAATTCTCCAGAATTTTCATCTTCTAAAGCTATTTATAGGTTTTGACATTTGCTCAGGGCCCCATACTCTCATTCCATATTGATATTGGCTTTCAAACACCCTTATTTCTGAGAATTCATCCTCTTTTGTTTGGATTTTTTGACATTTGTCCTTACTTTGCAATTTGTCCTTCACGATTTGGAGTCAATTTGTCGTTTTCTTCTCGTTTATCTGAATGAGTGAAAACCTTGTAAGGGGTTTCAAAGGTCTTTTGTACTTTT
>ML798866.1:134581-161925 GCA_009831015.1 Picea engelmannii
GCATGGTGTATTGTGGTGTATTGGTGTAACTCTTATACTATTGTTCATTTCTCATTGGATATAATTGAATGGTTTAAGTATAAGTTGGAAAAGGTTTTTAAATTGTACTTGATACTGATTCACCCCCCTCTTAGTATCAACAGTCTCTACCTCTATCTCAGTGTCTTTGTCAATCATCATAAAATCTATAGCTTGGACAACTACTTCTTTTGTCTCCCTAGCATGACATGTTTCTTGTGAATTGGTTAAGGGTTCCCCTACAACAAGAGGTATTTCTGCAGGGTAACCTAATTTTTCAGGTTCCTTGTGTTCCCCAAGCTCTTCTCTGAGCATCTTCAAATTGATCTTAAGCCTTAAATTTTTTACCATCAACATTTTGTTCTCTCTCACCAAAGAGGCATAGATAGGGAGAGAACGGGGGATTCTTATCCAACATGTAGTGACTAAAGTAGAAGCTTGTGGATGTGACTACTATAGATCTTGGACTGGTGTAGCAGAAAGATCATCTTCATGGCAATCACCCGTCAGACTTTTTTTGTTCTTTGTTCTTCTGGTGAATAGGCAGGCCTTTCCCCAAGAGGTCCCTCTACTAGTTCTTGTGTGGAAGTAGGGCGATTTTGTTCTATTTCTTTCTTATATTCCTATAGAGTAGAAACATTTAATTTGTCAAGAGTGCCTCTTGTTGTACCAACAAGAGGCACTGTTTCTAGTTGGTTTCCCTCAATTATGTTGACTTTCGTGTCAATGAGAACGTCCAATTTCCATTTGTCCTATGTACTTCCATAGTGTTCTGGCGTTTCCATTTGTGCCTCCTAAATCTTGGGAGAATGTACTCAAGGAGTTCTCTCTATTGTTTTTTGTGAAAGAGTAGAGGCGTTTTCCTTCTCATCCTCGTTGGCTTGCACTAGGGCTTGTTGATGCATAAGAATATCCACTAGTTCTTGTGGTTCAGTGGAGGCTACCAACTCTTCGTCATATGTGTATGTTTCTACGAGAGTAGTGAGGAATTCTCTGAGAGTGTCTTGGTCCTGTTCTTTGGCACCTAGGTGAGTACCCTCCTATGGTTCATTTGTAGCAGGGGAGGATTCAACTTCCTTTGTTTCCAGGTTTTTCTCCTCGACTAGTTCCTGGGGCTTCCTAGTTCTTCTCTTCTTACACCAAGTTGTAGATTTTTGTTTTGTCCTTTGTTTCTTCAGCATGAGAGGCAATATTTTGGTAAACTCTTAGAGTCTCTTTGTGCCAAGTTTGATGGTTGTTATCTCCACATCAATTTCATGGTTTAATTCCAGCGGAGTTGCGGCATGGTGGGATTTTTCCCTGCTTTTTCTCTTGGGTTTCTTTTGAGGAGTTGCAACAGATGCCCCTTCTGTCCTTGTAGCATCATTGTCTAGTGGAAATGTTGTAGTTGTAGTATCTTGTGGAGACATAAGTGCATAAATTGCATGCTCGGCTACCCAAAGAGCAACAACCTCATTCTCATTGAGGAGAATGGGTGGATGCACAACATTGTTGCAAGTGTGGATTTATTTCTGCAATGCATTCTCAACAAGTAATTTGATGAGGCCTTGATGAGATACAACCTCCTTATGGTTTTTGTCCCTTTGAACCAGCACTACCATTGCATGTAATGTCTTTATTAGAAAATATGTCATATTGATCGACCGATTATGGAGTAGATGGTCAAGCATGTAGATGTGTTGAATGTAAGTGGTGCCATAACACCCTTCACAAGTGGAGTAAAGTTGAATGAAGAGAGATGCATCTTCCAATGGATGCGATAATAATTGATGGTAAAAGCCTTCTCCTTTATTTATTAAATCTTCTCTTGGTTCGAGGAACTTCCTTGGAGTTCCAGGGTATGAATTCCTTCGGCTATACCATCTCTAGCTCGAGTGAGGTAGCCCCATGACTTCGACCATAGTCTCCTCTATGACCTCCACCTTTGTTCTTGTGACTATGGAGTGATATGTTGTGTAGTTCATGGTGAATTATAGTGCGATATCATCATTATAGCCCTATAATTGTAACACTTAATCCATCCATCCCTCTCCTCCAGGGATTTCTCTAATGTCGTCATAAACCTCTAACAACATTGGTTCAGTCGGATCTCTATGGATTAAGGATCCACCTATGGAACCTTTCTTATGTTAACTCTAAGTGTTCATGTTTTGCAGAGCTATGAAAGTTATGGGGTGGTGAGTTCATAATTGTAGCAATTATGTGGTGGTGGTTATGATAGTGGTGATTACGGTAATGATGTTATGATGTGGTGATTTATGGAGGAATGCTTAGACACATACCATTAGAATGTATTTATTGTAAATGCAGATAGGAAAACATACATGGAATGAATTACCTTGAGTGGTGTATGTGTATGCTGCAGATCGAGTCTTGACGGTGAAGGATGAAATACCATTAATGGTTCTTGCCGAAAAGGCAGAATCAATGTCATCAGTTTCATCGATCGAAATTGTAGGAACAACATTTTTTGGAAACGTGAGCTACAAGTAGAATCAAAACAATGGTAGTTGCAGCGATGAAACTACATCAGTGACAATTTATATTTATGGTGGGGATAGGAATTGTAGCATGGATGATGGAGGGGAAAGGTATGGGTGGAAAGTGAAAAAAATGGAGTGAAGCTATGAATAAAGTTGCAACGATGTGACTTGCAACACTCAAAATGAAATGAATGAAACTTGTTTTTGAGGGGAAAATATGCAACACGATAGTTGCAGCATTAAAGTTATAGCATGGATGATGCATTATATGGTATGTTTTTGAGTCGTAGCGTTGGTGGTGTAGGGAAAAGGTGGAAAGTGGGAAGATGAAATAAGGGTGTATCAAAGTTACAACAATACGAGTCAACAATGAGGTTGCAGTAGTGAAAATAGACTAAAATTTGGGTGAAAAGGAACTTATAAGTTGTGTGGAATGAAGTTGTAGCAGATTTGGAGCTGAAAGAATGGGAGAAGGGAAATTGATAAACTTGTGGGAATAATACAAGTGGAGTAGCAGTTAGGGAAATGAGAATGGAATTGGAAAAATGAATATGGTGTTGCAGGTGGTACTAGCCAAGGGGACATGACAAAGTGTATGGATGTTGTGGGCGATTTTCAAGAATGAGAGTTGTGGAAATGGGAATAGTAGTGGAAATAGAAATAGCTGCAACAATAGGAGTTGTAGCTGGATGATTCACAACATAGGGAATTGTAGCAACAACTAGAGTTGTAGTGTCAGGTGTTGCAATGATGAAAATTGTTGCGACAAAGGGACTTGTGGCAACCAGAGTTGCAACAAAGGAAGTTTCAGCAAGGAAAATCACGACAGAGAGAATTGCAGTGAGTAGAGGGGTAGAAATGTTATTCTCCCCTGCGAATATTGCAAAAATTTTTTTATTAGAAAGAGAAGTTTTTATTGAGAAGGATCCTAACATAACCATCAAAAAACTGTGAAGTTCCCTTCTTGTTTGTTCTGCGTATTTTATTTTTTGCACCAACTAAGTTGGTTTCACACTTTATTTTTTTTAAGAATTGGAACAAAAATTATCTGATAGGAACAAATTCCAGGTCATTGTCGAGCCATCCATTTGTAATTTTCCTGAAAAGGCTTCCTTTTATAGGGGTCATTCGTACAAGTGAATTCTATGTCCATTATCCATCAGAGTAATCATATCTTTATCAATGGTGCAGAGTTTGATGATGCCACTATCATAGACCGTGTCGATCTCATATGGACCAAGCCATCTGGTGTGAAACTTTCCTCTGAAATATTTTAACCTGGAATCAAATAATATTGCCTAATCTCCAGCTTTGAACTTCTTTTTATTAACAAACTTATCATTCCATTTATCCCTTTTATGTTGTATCATTGTGGCTCAATGTAGGGAATCCTATGGTAGTTTGTCTAGATCTTTTATTTGGAGAAGTCTTTGCTTCTGAGCCTTTGATAGTTCCAACCCACATTGTACTTTTTTCCTTAGTGTTTGAATATTTGTTTCAATGGGAAGTAGAAATCTATTCCCATAGACTAACGCATAAGGTGTGCATCCTGTAGTAGTCCTCCATGTGGTCCTGTATACCCACAAGGATTTGGAGATTTCGTCGGCCCAATCCTTGAGGTGTAATCTAACATTTTTTGTAATGATGGCCTCATGGATCTTGTTATTCCCCTATGCCTGTATTTTTTTCTGTGGATGATATGGTTTGTTACTCCATGATTTATTCTATAGTTTTCCATCAGATCTCTTACAATTCATGATGTGAAATGAGTTACTTCCTTGGTCACTATCTCTAGTGGTATGATGAACCTTATACAAATTTTCTCATGTGGAAAATCTACTACTACTTGTTCAGTTACCTCTAGAATTTCCTTGGCCTTCATCCATTTTGTGACATAGTATTTACATATGAGGATGTAGGAGTTTCGATGATATGGGGGTTTATTGGTCGTACAAAAGAAATGGCCCATTTGTCAAAATGTTCTAACACCATATGTGGTTGTAGTGGAGTTTCATCTGTTTGTATGGGTCTACCCATGCGTTGACACCTATCAAACCTCTTCACATATTCTTTGGCATCTCTGAAGAGTGTGGGATAGTAATGCCCCTAGTGAAGTATTTTGTATCCAGTTCTTTTATCCACAAAGTGGCCGCTATATGGCCCATTGTGACGTGATTTTAGTAACTCATGGACTTCGTCCTATTGTACACACCTTATGATAATCAAATAATATCCAGTGTAGAAGAGGCAACCATTGATCCATGGGAATATTTCACTTTTATTGACTATTCTTTAATCAAATAATATCCAGTGTAGAAGAGACAACAATCGATCCATGGGAATATTTCACTTTTCTTGACTATTCTTTATCATTCTTTGGGGTTCATATGATGCGAGAGTTTACATGCATCCAAAAAATTAGAAATATCTACAAAATAAGGTGAGTTAATATATACTGCAAAGAGGTGTTCATCTGGAAAATGATCTTCTACCAGAGGCTCATTCTCATTAGATTGTATTCTAGAAAGAAATTCAGACTCTACATTATCATTTCCTGGTTTGTCTAAAATGGTAATGTCAAATTCTTGTAATATGTTGGAATGTTAATATTATTGAGAGGGGGTAGTGAATCAATATTGTTCACTTTTAACTCTTTTCATTTTACACTAATTTAAAACATATTATCATTTATTTTTTCAAGCATTCATATCAGAGAGATACTCATCATAATCAACACATTATAGATATAGAAGTGAAAAACCTTGAAAGTATTTTATAGATAAATGTAAAATTGTGGAAAAATAATTTTCTGTGAGGACACCAATCCTCTTATGAGCACCAAATCATAAAATTTAGGCACCAACTTGAAAATGAAGGAGGACACCAATCCTTTGTAGGAATCAACCTACAGACTAGGAACCAGCCTGCAAATGAAATAGGACACCAATCCTCTGTAGGCACCAACCTACACACCAAGCACCAACCTGCAAATGAAAGAGGATACCAATCCTCTGTAGGCACCAACCTACACACTAGGCACCAACTTGGAGATAGAAACCATCCCGCAAATAAAAAGGGACGTAAATCCTCTTATAAACTAGGCACTAACCTCGATGATATGAGATTCCTTTCAAAACAGTTCTTCCTGAAATCGACCATAATCCACAACAAATCACGTCACAAAATATTTGGTCTTCTCCTCCATGAGGTTCATGAGATATGAACTATACTCCACTTCCTCATTGTTTAAGATTCACTGATCCATACAAACCCCATTTTCACAACACCATGGTTCATATATATATATATATATATATATATATATATATATACATGTTTTAATCAAACATATGTGGACTTTATTAACAATAACTGAATACTTGATTCATCCTTCGAGCCGACTAGAGTTCCACATATGCCATTGAAATGTTCACATAGAGTATAAGCCCTCGATGCTTATTTTCTTTCATTACTTGAGTTAGCCCAATGAGAATAGAATAAATCATGTGGGACCACGAGAATTATTGTGGGGGGATACACCCTTGACTCAGATCTCAATGTATAGGGGGAATGCAACAAAAAATGGGTCGACACACATCTTTCCATTTTTTCATATTTATAAATTGCAGGAAGGTTCCTTCATGTTAACCCATATGTTGGTTAGACACCCATAATTTTACAAGAAACATTGATCTCCTTTTTGGATGAATGGTTATATTGTGAGTCCTCCCTAATCGAGCTCAACCCTTAACCACCATTACATATGGTCCATACTTGAACTCGTCCATTGATCATTTCATTTTTCAGCAGGGTATCATACCCTAGGCCTTATGACATGGCGCTAACATTATCCCATCCACGTGGACCATTCACTATTTTACACATGTCACTGACGTGACCAACCTTCTTTGTATACCTTCTGTAAGATGGTTAGGTGGGACCCATCTATATCTACAATGGTCATCACATCTCGTTTACATTTTGACCAATGGTCTAGATTTCTCCTCTGAGTTCCTTCGTTGGAGTACCTCTATTGCAGTCAACCAATATACTCCAACATGACGTGGCTTCTTAGACATCTTCCATATGTATCTGACATGGTACTAACTTGATGTTTTCATGGCTACTTATGTTGACGTGGCTATCGATGTCATGTTGATGTCATCACTTCCTTCATCTCTTCTTCATGCAGTTTGATAACTTGGCAATTTGACACATAGCCACCTATGGATAGAGCATAAAGGAATATTCCCTTTTCGATACCATTATTTCGGAGCGTAGATTACTCTATCAACATTATGGATATGAATACTTAACTTTGAAAGTTAGAATCGAAATGAAAGTTGATGGTGGTCATCGAACTGGATATAGATATAATATCGTCCATCCATTACTAACATACAAAATAAGATTCTAGGAATTATAGTTGATGGTCACGATGGACTGTAAATTTTGATCCAACAAACATGGTTCTTCGACCGTGTAACTATAATATATTACATCAATGGTCACAATTTATTCTGATCTAATCTCATTTGTCCAAATTCTCTCGAGATCTCTTATGATTAAAGTTATATGTTACTAGAGGAGTACTCGAGCCAGAGTATATGGTTGATAGAATATTCGATAGAGGGATTCTAAAACAAAAAAATTCTCTTTTTTCAAGGTCCAATGGATGATAGGAAAGAGTTTTCGATATAGTGAAGCTTTGTCGAGATTTAATCTGTGCCATCGATTTTTTCTTCAATAGAAATTTTATTGAAATGTTGTATCACACTCTGTGTCATTCCATCAACCACTGCGTTGTTTTATCACCATCAATTTTTGGCCTTATCCCTTTTCTTCACTCCTACAATCAAAACCATACTTGACATTCTTAACATCAATGACAATATACTCAACACAATAAAAGTAACCATCTAGTGACCCTGTCGTTTTTGATTGGTTTTTTCATTAAATATTTAATAACAACATGATCAGTATGCAAGATTATAGAATATCCAATAATGTAGTGTCTAAACTTGTTTATTGCATGAATAAAAACAAGAAACTATTTCTCAGTTACAATGTAATTCAATTCAATAAGAGAGATATTCTTACTGTCATAGTAGATTGCATATGGGTCTTTTCCTTCGATTTTTCTGAGGACTACTCTGATAGTTCTGTCAGATGTGTTTGTGGAAATGTGGAATGCGAGGGTCCAATCAGGCCCTCTTAGTATAGGATCTTCATATCCTTTGAATTTTAATTCATCAAGCGCATGTTGGCATGTCTCTGTCCATACAAACTCAATATATTTGATAATTGAGGCAAATAATGGAACAACAATATGTGAAAAGTTTTCAATGAGTTTACAGTAATAACCAATATATCCTATAAAGATTCATACCTACTTATGTGAAGTTGGAGTTGAAAAATTGAGTATTAAATTTATTTTCCGTGGATCGACTTGAATACCTTTTTATGAGATGCGATGTCCCAATAAAATTCCATTGGTTTCCATTATGAAAAACTTTTCATTACTAAGGGAAACATTTGACTCCTTTCATATGATTAATGTATTTTTCGTATTGGCTAATTCTTCATCAAATTTGTCCCCATATGTTGTAAAATCATCCATATATATTTCCACGCAGTCATTAATGATATTAGATAATATACCTATAACGATTTGTTGAAAGGTGGCGAAGGTGTTGCACTACCCAAATGGTAGAACTTGGTAGGTGAATTTCCCCCAAGGATGGGTGAACATTTTTTTCTCTTGGTCTTCTAGGGTGATTTGGATTTGGTTGTATCCACTGAAACCATTGAGGAAAGAGAAATACTTATTTCTTGTGAGCATGTTTAGGACCTGGTTGATAAGTGGTAATGTGAAGTGATATTTATGTGTTCCTTTATTCAATTCTCAATAATATACACAAATCCTCCATTTACCATTTTTTTTTGGTACCATGACAAGAGGGGAGACTGACTGGCTATCAGAAATGGGATAGATGAAGTTAGCTGTAAGCAATTTTTGTATCTCTTCTTTGACTATGTCTTTCATCGTCGGGTTCATCCAACACTGAGGTTTTTGAATGGGTCTATATCCTTCCTTGATACATATATTATGTGTACATAGATCAGGGTGGATTGCATTCATGTCAAATTAATCCCAAGTGAAGGCATCACTATGCTTTCACAGTACTTGAACCAATTGGTCCTTTTGTTGTTTGGTTGGTCCTTGGTTGATTTTCAAGGTTTTCCTTGGGCTAATTTATATCATTTCTATAAGGGATCCTTGGTATTTTTCTTGTATTGTTTTATGTTCAATAGGTGAGATGCTTGTGGAAGCTAAGAAAAATTGAGTTTTTGGTTTCATAATATGATCAAGAAGTTGTGTGTTTTTTGAGGAAGAGGAGGATGATATAAAATCATAGATTTCGTCATCCTCTATTTTATCTCTTATGGATAGGTATTGATCCATGGATAGGACCTGATGGGATTACCCTTCTTCATCACTTTCTTCTTCATCAACCCAAAGTGGTGTTTCTAGGTCTATTATGGGTTTGGAAGGAGGGTAGAGAGTCAATTTTTTGGTACAAGTCCTATGGGAAATAGTCATGTTGCTTGATCAACAACTGATATAGACATCGACCATGGAAAACCATGCTCATCCGAGGATTAGATTATACCAACCCAAAGAGGTTTTAAGTTGTAGGACCATGAAGTTAGTGGGATATTCCCATGAATCCACTTATATCACTACATATTATAGAATTCCTTCTGGTTTAATGGTGGATCTATGAGAGAGTTGAAGTATAGTGGGGGTTTCCCTAAGGCCTGTAAGTCCTAAGGCTTGCATGGTCTCATGTATCTTAACATTGATGTTGGCCCCTAAGTCAATTAACATGTTACTAATTGTAACATACCCAACAAACCACAGGCCAGGGCATGCTACCTTCAAGCCCACCCTTGGAATTGGTACTCTTACCGATACCTTCTTTAATTAATAATAAGACATAAGATACAATATTATCTACATGCACAACAATATCCAACAAGCATGCATAATCTAAGATTTATTTAAACAATAATTAAAATACACAGCGGAATACATTCATACACACATAATATCACAACAGAGAGCACTTATATTTATAAAACGGTGACACCAACTGGCTACAGACCAAGGATGTTCCACCCAACCGTAGACACCACTTCTCCAAATCTCAATAGTAGTGTCACCCCCGAGCCAAGGATATGAATCCACAAGGACAGTTCCAGAGTGTACTTGGGTTCCCAAACCAATCATCTCTCAATCTCTCATAGGTTTCCCAACACCCACAACAATCCAAGTTCCCAACTCTCTTCTACCTAGCTTGTACCACCCAAGATAATGGACCTCCACCCTTCTTTGCCACACAGTCCCTCAGGTAGTCCTTCTCCTTTTTCCAGGGCCTCCAGCACAACTGGTCCAAAATCTCAATGTTGGAACTCTCAGGACTCTCAGTTGTGAGAAAAAAAGGGCATATGCCAATGCATCTCAGACATGTAGGCCCCAAGTCATGGTTGGATTGCACCAGTGACCATTACAACCAACTATCCTATGGCTAATTCTCAACAGTTCCTTTCCGTTTTCCAAGCCAAGACACAGGCGAGGATGGATTGATGAATGGGTGAGTGAGTGCATGAAAGTGTGTGAGGTAAATGAATGAACATATAGGCAAATCAGTGAAGACGCCATCATTCAAACCCCCCCATTAGACTAGAGGCGGGTTTAAGTAACTTCGTGGGGAATCAAGAACCTCTTGGCCTTCCCCAAGAAGCTCACGTAACTGTACCCCTCCCTTAGGAAAAAAGGGTAGTTAACATAAGAATAAACACTTAGCCCCTCAAGCCCCTCTCTCGTGGAATGATATCCCCCTATAACTCTAGTCCTTGTCTGTCTAGCAGACAACCATTCATTTATTATTAATAATGATAGAAAACATTACATGCCTTGGGCACACTGGCCTTTTAATAATTGTTTGGGCACCTTGGCCTCTCAACATTGTAACAATACATTATTTAAAATGAGGGCTCGAAACCCGGGGTGTTACACTAATAAGTGTATTATTTATTTTCACATTAATGATTGGACTGGTAGGGTCATAATACTTATTCACAATAAATCCTCCCATCACTAGGTCTAATAGTTTCCCCATGATGTGAACAATTTGGGGATCCTTTAGTTTCCTACCAAGCTTCCTCAAAAAACGTTTTCTTACCATTTTGAATAGATAGGTACATCCTTAATGGATTGAAATAATGGTATTTTGACACACACATCATTGAATTCTATTAATAAATCAAACTCATATTTTATAGAGGGTTTTCCTTGATTTATCCTTGTAGGATAGGGTGGGTCCTGACGTACTGGGTGGGATTTTTCAGTTTTTGAAGGTCCCCGAGAATGTTTTTGTTCTGATTATTTATTGGAACCTCCTGAATTATATATTCAATCCTAATTAAAGTTTGTTCCTTGGTTATATTATTCCAATATCTAAGGTGACTATCATTACACTCCAGGGAAGAGGTGAAGTAAGTCGGGTAGGTCAGGTAGGTTGCAAGTTCAACATCTTTCGCTCGTTGGGATGGCCTCTCATTATATGGGTTAGGTACATGTTGTGAAATTAGTTGTAGTTGAGGAGGGGTGGATGCATATTCTTGCATATGAGGTGGAGGAAGAAGTTGCATTGGTGGTTGTGTCATAAGTTTTTGGGGCGCTCCCATGCTGGGATTTATCCAACCTTGATTCCGTAGTTGATTAGGCGAGGGCGATACCCATTGTTGAGTTGGAATTCACCATGGTTGAGAAGCATATTGCATTGAAGGGTTATTCTAATATGCATTGAAATATTGTGATTGGTATTGGATCATACTTTGAGGTTCATGTTGACAGGGTCGCTTCTAAGAGACATAACATAACTTTTGCGGCTCCTCATATTTTTGATAGATGGCCTTTAATATAGGAAAGGATGGAAAATTATGTGTATCATGTTATTCAATACATATCCTACAAACCTCAATATGATCCAATAGAGGTTATCTCTTTGGATTCTTTTTTATACACTTCGGGAAAAATATAGCTAATGCTCATCTTATTTCCTCCTATTTCTTCTTAGTTTGCAGCGTATCCAGTTAGGATCTCAAGGAAAAAAGCATATATATTTTAAAATATTATAACATATTCCAAATTTCTACCCTTGTTACTCCACTTCTATCAACATTTCTTGTTCTTTATAATATATCCCTTGGCCCTTTGTTTGTTTTAGATATTCGTATGGAATACTTACCACAAAGTTCCAAGATGATATCATATCCTAGCTGAGAGATGTCTCCCCCACCCATAATATTGAGGAGTTATATAAAATCATCTTGGATTCCTATTAGAAATAATACATGTCATGTTTTAGGAGCCAAGTCTCTTTGAATTTCCCTTTGTAATTTGTAATTGAATCACTCAACATAGTCTTCCAAGCCCTTGTCTTCATGTTGCATCATTTCAAAGACTTCTTCCCTTCTTTCCTTGTCTTTGTAGTAATATTGGTATTTGTCCAAAAATTTCTTTGTCATATGGTCCCATGAGAAGATCCTATCCTTTATGAGGCCCATGGACCATCGTAACAAAACTCTCTTAAGTGTGGAAGGAAAGAGATTCAATTTATGGGAATCTATCACATAGTCGTAGCTTCTGCAAAGCACACCGAACTCGAAGAGGAATATATAAATATCTTCTTTAGATAGCCCATGAAAGTTTGGTAAGGTGGAATGAGGGATGTTCTTCATTTTGGTTTCCTCATGGGTTTCTTTGATTGGGAATCTGAAATTCATGGGTTCCTCTTTGAAAATCCGTGCACCATTTCTTTCTGAGAGATGTCCTCTGCCTCTAAATGTGCCTCGGTAAAAAGGAACTCTTCAAAATTATATTTATCATTGATTTGGTCCTCTGAAAATGGGATCTTAGTGTACAAATATACTTGCACAGTTTTTGTTACCCGAGGAGATGCTTCAAGATGATTTTTAGAAAGAGAACTTGTTGTGGGTGATAAGCAATTTGGTTGATGTTTATCCTTCACCTTTTGTGATTGACCTGCACAATTAGATTTTTGGGGGTTTTTCGAAGAGCTAATAAATATACCTTGTTGATCTCGATATTTGGGCATAGAAAATACTTAGAAAATAATCCTACAAATCACTAAAATGAAATCAAAACATCTATTCTAGTAAAATGAAAAAAAAATATACACAAATTAAACACTACTTTCTTTTGACAGTTCCCTGACAACAATGCCAAAAATAATGGACCTTTCAATTACTTTCTAATTAAATTATTAATTAAATGAAGAGTTGTACATTTAATTACCAATCTGGGGCTCATATGCCACTTGTGAACTATCATGCATAATCTGCAAGAAGAGCATTGTTTTTATTATGGTGTTGTAGTACTTTAATGTCACAATTCAAAGACACATGATACTCAATTAAGTCACCAGACTATGCTAAATCCTAAGTTTCTCTACAAAAATTAAATCACACTTGTAGGAATTGAAATCAAGCTTCTGAGAATTAAAGTCACACTTGTGAGAATTGAAATCACACTTGTGAGATTTGAAATTACATTAATGGAAATTAAATTCACACTTGAAATAATTGAAACTTATGCTATGACCTATTGATGACTAGCTCAAGTAATATGAAGATATTACTTTGTTGTAAAAATTAAGTGTTTGTTCATTCGATATTAATCCAATAACATCAATCAAAATCTCAAATACTAAACCTAGAGGGAATAAGAAAATAAACACACTAAGTGTAGCTACAAGAAAAGATGTAGTGACATGAGTTGCAACAATGGATCTAAAACACAAAAATAAATCTAACTGAGTTACAATAACGTGAATCATAGTGACTGAATTATGTTAAAACCAAAACTTGAAGAAAAATGAGTTGTGGCAATGAAAAACACAAAACGATTGTGACATTACGATATGTTGAAATTAGGAAACCAAAGCACTTATAAATTGTAACAATGTACTATAGATTGGGAATTGGAGTAGACTGAAAGATAATTCTCAAATACGAGAGCTATACTATGATTCTAGAATGAAAGAAAAATAGAAAACATACACAAAATGTGAACAAAGTTATGAACCTGATATTACAACAATTGAAATTAACAAACGATAGAATAAACTGAACATAAGTAAAATTCTAATTCTAACACTATTGTTATAGGAAGTACTTGACTAATGAGGGGGCCCTACCCCCTTAGGCGAGGTAATGCACTACGCAAATGGAATCACATTATCAATTAATAGATCAACACACAACTAGAAATCTGGAACCAAAATTATATTGTCGTAATTTGAAAGATATAATAGCAAACTTTAATTTCCATAATAATTCCTCCCCCTCAACTAGGGATGATTTTAGGGGCTAAATTTCACTCATGGTATAATTTTCCATGGTTTTTCCAAAAGAAAGATTTGCTATTTTAAAAATGATTCGCCCAAATTCTATAGAATAAAATTATTTTACCTTAAGAATCGCCAAAATTTTATAAAAACTATATAAAATCCTTAGAAATTTGAAATTTTTTACAAAAATTGGCATATGAAGGATTATTAAGATTCTCCAAGGTTTCTACATTTAAAAATAAATTTCYATCTTTAAAATCATCCCTGCCCTCAACTCTGGGGAGCTAGGGTTTTTATACAATAAACTACTGTTCTAGAATTATACAAACAATGGATGGAAAACCATGAGAATCTAATTGTTCATCCGATTACAATGAGTATTTTAACTACAYGCATATTCTGACTCGATAGGTAAACTATTTCCACAGTCACCTATTTGTCTTATGTCAGTTTCCCTCATGGAGATTACTTCCCAACTATTGACTCCCAACTTCCATCTACAACGTTGACCATTGGGCCGATGATCTATTTCTGGAGTCGCAACACAAAAAATGTTCTTGTGGTTGTAACTATTTTTATGGAATTGCAACAATCGTGGATGCACCTTGAGTTGTAGTAGTTGGGTTTTGCACTCAGAATTGTAGCGACTTGCTTTTCACTTGAAACTGTATCAACTTAGAGTTGCAATAGAGAGGTGTTGCAACTACTAGAATCTTGTGCAACATTGTTACTGACTAATAGTAACGAGTTCCTTCTTAATAATTATGCAAAAATAACTTAATGATGGCATATGGGGTGGGATCCATACCTTTGGTGACAAATTAGGTGAACTAGATAATGGAAGTATCAAAAGGGAAAGTAATAAAATTAAAATTTTAAGCAAACATGTATAGATAGGTGCTCAGAGTATGCCATTTTAGGCAGCTATCATAACACAAATCCAACATAGATACGAGTGGTGAGTTACACAATTACTCCTTAAATAATAAGAGAACCTCCTCCAAATACCTAATGCATTCATTAAGAAGTTCTGGATTATGCTTGTGCAACCTTTTTATTCTTCATATATCTTTTTCAATTTGTCCCTTGGCTCATCCTTTTCCTACTTCCCTTTGCTAGTCTTTCCTTCTTTTAATATTTGAACCTCATTAATCAGTTCTTCATTAAGGTTTCACATATTAGATATTTCACCACCATTCTTCTTGATCTCTTATTTTTCTTATTTTAACTCATCTTGAATTTTATACATTGCCTCCAATTTTGTATCCCTAATCCATTTATTTGAGAAGAGTTCTTCCAAACTTTCCCATTTGGTGTGTAATCTAGTATCTTCATTAAGGCTTTTCCACCACTTAGAAGATATACCAAAAAGATAAAAATCTTCCCCAAAAGGACTCATTCTAGATTCCTTTACCATCCTCAACCATTCCATGGGATTGATTTCATCTTGATCTTCATCTCTTTTAAATGCAGATATTTCCATTGATTCTTAAGTGAGGTCTAACCACAACCCTCAACTCCCAACGTCAATATATCAACAATAATGATCCAATATAAATATTATATTTTTCTAAATACAATATCTATGTTTTCTCTTTCCAATGGATTTTGAACCACCTCAACCAGACATTCCAATCAAAATTTATGATAATTTTAAATAAACATACATTTTAAAACCTTGATTTGGAGACTATCTTGCTGACCAACGTTTCTCTTGATGTATATATAAAAATTCTACATTTTCAAGTATAAAATTTTGGAGGATGGTATCCTAATATGTATTCTCTACAATTCCATATATTTGACCAAGTTTCCGTGTTCCAAGTTAAAGTTATGGCATATGTTTCCATGTTAAAGTTAAAGTTATGTACCATATATGCTTCTAAAAAATATGGTACATATTAAATATAATGAAACTAGTGTAACTCAATTTTGATATTTATATAATTAGATATAACTATTTTATCTGGAACACGTGTTTTAGACTAGTTTTAAAACTAGTCAAAAACCTTAACTTCCATAGATTGTAACTTAAAAATGATAGTTAATCAAAATATTAATTTTTTACCACATTTTTTAAGATAGTGACTTGAAAATTTCACTATATGATATTTACCAGAAAAAATTTATGATTGTTTTACCAAGAACACATGTTTGAGACTAGTTTTAGGACTAGTCCAAAACCCTAATTTACACAGCCTATATTTTTTGAAATATAGGGAACCATAACCTAACATTTTTTCCACAAGTATTGATATATGTCTATGTTGACTATTTGGGTTGATTGTCATTGATGTCAACCCTTGAAGAAAGTCCAGAAGCATAAAGGTTTGGGTAATGGACCCAAGTTTGTTTGATGTATAATTGTATGAGTTTTAATATATTTGAAGGTAATACTATTCTAGATGGATAGTACATGTCATGCCATTTCCATTGGTATGTCGAACATCACATTAGAGAGTTATGTCCATGTGAAGTTGGAGAACCCTCATGAGTCATCTAGAAGACCCAAAAGGTCAAAGTAGTCAAAGTGGTTGCAAAGAAGAAATTATTTAAATAATAAAGTGAAGTGATGAGTGTACTATAAGTCAAAGTGGATACAAAAAAATAAATTTAATGGAGAAATTACTAAGTGGACAAGTGGTTAGAAGTGGGTTAACCCTAAAATAAGGAAAGTGGGTTAAAATGGTTAAAAGGTAATCCATTGAGGAAGCTACATGCACGTATAAATAAGAGGCAAGGATCTCTCATTTTAATCACACTTGAGCATAATTGAATATATACAAGTGATTGAGGTAACCAAAGGATATCTAAGATGAATTTTATAGGAAAGGTGAAGTAAAGATGGCCAAAATTCAAGGGAGGATAAATTCTTTTGATGATGCTTTCTAAGGTATGTTATTTACAGGTCATCTCACCATTTTAGAAATAAATTTTTTTATAGAATGATTCAGATCATAAAATTTATATTCCTTTGAGGAAACATATCCAAGTAGTTGTGATAAAAAATTCATCTTGTGGGTCGTTGTATTTTTGGAGTTACACTCCGTGGAAAATAGAGTTTGTGGCTAGTCCTCAAACTATTCTAAAACATGTGTTTCAAGTAAAAACTCATAAATTCTTCATAATACATCCAAATTCAGTAAAACCACATGGATTAGTTAGAGTACAGTCTGTAGTAGGTTGTGTACCATTTTCAGATCCACATAACAAATATTTTGTGTGGTTCGCGCTCTACAAGTTATCTCTCTAGAATAAGCCAAAATTCAACAAGGTATGCCATTTTTTCTATAACTCCTTTTCTGAGAGGTTCCAAGTAGTGAGACCTGGAGGAATTGTATAAAATAAAATAAAGAACATTTTGTACTATTTTCATATCTTTATTCATTACAGGTACATAGTTATGATTATTTCAAGTTAGGGTTGTTGACTAATCCAAAATTATTCATGTGAGACTAAAGTAAAGCTTGATGAAAATGCTAGTCTCTTGTTGTTAAAGTTACGAAAGGTTTGTAGGTATGTGATTATATACACAAAATCTATTACAGAGTTACAAATAATATTTGGATGATGAAATTGATGAGGAATTATGGTTGAGGTACATGTTGGGTACATGGTCGAGACAAGTAGTTGATGAGTTGGAACATACATGAGGTGTATAGTTGATGATGTTGGTACATATTGATGAGTCATAGTTTATTTG
The DNA here is from genome assembly GCA_009831015.1 of Picea engelmannii. Classification (NCBI taxonomy): domain Eukaryota; kingdom Viridiplantae; phylum Streptophyta; class Pinopsida; order Pinales; family Pinaceae; genus Picea; species Picea engelmannii. The sequence continues at coordinate 152,227 of ML798866.1, forward strand.
TATTTGATGCATGATTGGTACATATTTGGTGCATGTTTGATGCACTCATTGATGGTACAGGTTGAGGTACATGTCGGTGCATCGTTGATGCACTTGTTTATGGTATAGGTTGATTATAGGTTTTTTGGACAAGTTATTGTAACAGGTTATTTTACATGTTTGGTGCACAGTTGATGCATTTGTTTATGGTATAGGTTGAGTTAAAAGTTGATGTATGGTACATTTTGGCACAGTTTATTGGTGCATGTTGTTACAGGTTGATCACAGGTTGATTGGTACAGGTTTACAACAATATATCTCACAATGATAGTGTGAAAATGGTTCCATCATTTTGCTTCTATGTCAGGGAAGTTGGATGGGGCAAGGACAGGTGGTTATAACCACCTTCTGGTTGTAGCAGGAGAACATAGAGGGTTGTATCCTCCTTCTAGTTGTAGCCCGAGAATTGGGGAGTTGGAGCTTCCCTCAGGTTGTAGCCTGAGAAACTAGGGGGTTGTAGCCTCCTTTTGGTTGTAGCCAAAGAATTGGGGAGTTGGAGCTTCCTTTAGGTTGTAGCCTGAGAAACTAGGGGATTGGAGCCTCCTTCTAGTTGCAGTTGGAAAGAAAAGGAAGTTGGTGCTTCTAATGAATGTAATTCTTAAACACATACAAGAAAAAACATTATGTGGTTTTCTCCCGCTTTGGGTTTCCACGTAAAAACACTGGTGTATTGTGTATGTGTATGATTTCTCCTTTTTTAATTGTTTATTTACTTTGCAACTATTGGATGATAATACTACATTGATATAAGACTTGCATTTTATGTTTCAAAATGATTAAATTGATCTATTATTGATTCATCCCCCTTCTCAGTACTCCAACAATTGGTTTCAGAGCGAGGTTCCTTCAATAATCAGTTTAACAACTGAAAGGTAGATCATGGAGAGAAAAAACATGCATAAACATGGAATACCACAATTTGATGGACATAAGTATGCATTCTAGAGTTGAAGGATGAAAACATATATACAAGCACAAGGATTTGAAATTTGACAATCTATAGTAGATGGATACAAAGAACCAACAATTCCGCCAACAAGTGAAAGAGAAACAAAACTCGGTCAAAATAATTTCAAAGACACAAATGCACTTCTGAATGGTCTTCGTGAATCAGTATACACCATAGTTATGCATTGTAAATCTGCTAAAGATATTTGGGACAAAATTCAAAATATTTATGAAGGATATTCAAAAGTCAAATCAGTAAAGCTTCAAACTTACAGAGGTCAGTTCGAACAACAAAAGATGAAGGGAGATGAGAATATTGTAGCTTACTTCTTACGAGTTGATGAAACAATAAAAGTAATCATAGGATTAGGAGAATAAATTAAACAATTTGTAATTGTTAAAAATGTACTAATATCTATTCCTATGAGATTTGATCCTAAGATATCAACACTAGAAGAAAGAGCATATCTAGACTCAATAAGCATGGAATCTTCACATCATATGAAATGAGAGATGAATAGGAAATTACATATATAAAATAAGTAGCTTTCAAAGCATCCAAAAGGTCAAAGTAAAAGGGAAAGCAAAAAGAAAAATAACATAGCAACAATAGTGACATCTCGGAAGATGATGACGAAATGACCAATTTTTTCAAGAGATTGAACAAGGGAACCAACGATAGATATAAAGGTAATCTTCCATTGGTTTGTTTTAATTTTGATGGTATTGGTAATTTTTCTAACAAATGTCCTCATAAGAAAAATAAAGGGGAATTATGAAGATTACTCAAATAGAAAACAAACATATAAAGGCAAAGGAACAACAAAGAAAGTTTTCAAGAAAAAATTATGCACCAAAGAAGACATCTCCTCATCAGATGAAGATGAAGTCAGTGGCAGTGAGGCATAAAGAGTTCTATTCATGGAAGTAGAAGAATCTGATAAATAAGACACCAAAGAATAATATGAACAGTCATAAGTTGACTACCGATAAGAATTATTGACTTCCGTAGAAGTTATAAGAAGAGAAAAGAGGAAAAACAAGAATCTACAAGCAGAACTAGACAAGAAGGAAGACACTTAGGAACTAGAGTAGATCATCATGAAATTGAAGGTTAAAATAGATAAAACAAATGAAGAGAAGCACTCTAGGTTGCTAGAAAAGAATAATGAAGAAAATAGAAAGAGTTATGCAGAAGTACTCAAAGGAAGGAATCATGGTCAACTAGAATCTAAGAAAACTATTGAAGATACATCTTCAAGAATACCATCCATGTTCAAGCACAATGAAGATTCAATCATGATCATTACCAGTCAAAGCATAAATTCAGAAGGACTACACCACAAAGAAGATCATTCACTCCCAGGTATGCAAATGTCTTTTATTGTCAATGTTTTTATTGTACTAATTTTGGACATAAGGTTGCATATTGCATGGATTATAAAATAAATGTTCAAGCAAGAAGTGCCTATGTGGCCCCACGTAACATTGAATGTTACAAATGTCATAACTATGGACACATATCTAGTGATTTTAGAAGCATGATCGAAAGATATAAGAAAGTATGGATAAGAAAACACAAAGAATAGGTGAACAAAGACCATGTCCCAGAGATCGCAATATTGACAATAAAATGAGATGAAGAAAATTCTACAGAGAAAGATGTTAGATACAAAAATGTTTGAAAAATAAATGAAAGAAAAGAAGGATAGGTAAATAAGGAACAGGTTCAAGATATTCTACTTTCAGGAATTGTAGTGAAAGATGAATCCACAAAAATAAAGAAAGAAGTCAGAGCTCAGAGAGATGATGAATCTACCAATGAATATGATGATGAATACACATCAAAGTAGGAATTTTTCTGAGCCATCCGAGTTAGAGACTCCCAGGTAATATGAATATTAGACAGAGGGAGTCTATGTGATTTCTATGACAGACCAAATAAGCATCCTTCGAGCATCTTGCAGAGTTTGAGTAGATAGATCTGTTGAGGAAAAGATATGAATTGATCTTACTCAAGAATTTTCATACTTTACTTGGCTAAAGTAAAGTAGACTAGAATATCACCCTATGTTTATAGCCAAAAAAAATGTATATCCTAACTCACAAGTATTAATTACAAGTGCTTAGGCTAGTCTTTTATCAACAAAAGCTTGCTGGAAATTCACTGTTTATGTATTTTTCTGAACATATCAGTTGTTGAAATAAATGTAAGAATAGAATTAAAGACACCAAGATGATACTCAAGATATATGAGACATAAAGCAATCCTTTATTTCATTCCAATTTAGCAAAGAGTCATTGTCTTTACAAAAATTCACACAGAAATCTTGGACCAAAGTCAAACTTAGAAATCCCCGATGTAACATACAAAAGGACCTCTAACATAAAACCAAAAATGAACTCCAAAGGCTGGACCGACTTGCCACAGATTCCTGCCCACTCGAATCTGCACAATAGCCTTTAGCAGTCATGAAAATTAATTCATAAACAGATAAGTATACACAGACTATCAAAGATAGATCAACACCTCTGAAGGACAAGTGTATGAATGATTTGATTCAACCTTGAATATTTCTATCTAAAATAAGACCTTTCTATCAAAAAATAGAATTAGGATGTGATGAATATATGAATGAATGAAAACTGAAATATCTCAGCATAAACTCAAAGAGAAAACCTTAGCATGCTTTGTACCAAAAGAGACATACTTGTCAATCGAAAACCTTAAGATGAGAAGCGGCTGAGCAGTTTCACCCTACTGAAAATCCAGAGTGTGAGCAAAACAACCAGATCAAACAATGGTCCGATGAGGGTGGCGGCCAATGGGAAGGGTAAAGGTGACATGAAGTAAATGAACATCGCCTCCACCCATATCACATTTACTCCATAGTACATGTCAACGAGCCTTCATTAACACCATTAATCAACCAATGCATCAAGAATATCAACTCATTAAACCATATCATAATCCAAGTAGGAATTTTTCTGAGCCATCCAAGTTAGAGACTCCCAGGTAATATGATTATTAGACAGAGGGAGTCTATGTGATTGCTATGACAAACCAAATAAGAATCCTTCGAGAATCTTGCAGAGTTTGAGTAGACAAATCTGTTGAGGAAAATATATGAATTGATCTTACTCAATAATTTTCATACTTTACTTGGCTAAATTAAAGTAGACTAGAATATCACCCTATGTTTATAGCCAAAAAAAATGTATATCCTAACTCACAAGTATTAATTACAAGTTCTTAGGCTAGTCTTTTATCAACAAAAGCTTGCTAGAAATTCACTGTTTATGTATTTTTCTGAACATATCAGTTGTTGAAATAAATGTAAGAATAGAATTAAAGACACCAAGATGATACTCAAGATATATGAGACATAAAGCAATCCTTTATTTCATTCCAATTCAGCAAAGAGTCATTGTCTTTACAAAAATTCACATAGAAATCTTGGACCAAAGTCAAACTTAGAAATCCCCGATGTAACATACAAAAGGACCTCTAACAGAAAACCAAAACTGAACTCTAAAGGTTGGACTGGCTTGCCACAGATTCCTGCCCACTCGAATCTGCACAATAGCCTTTATCAGTCATGAAAATTAATTCATAAACAGATAAGTATACACAGACTATCAAAGATAGATCAACACCACTGAAGGACAAGTGTATGAATGATTTGATTCAACCTTGAATATTGTTATCTACAATAAGACCTTGCTATCACAAAAGAGAATTAGGCTGTGATGAATATATGAATGAATGAAAACTGAAATATCTCAACATAAACTCAAAGAGAAAACCTTAGCATGCTTTATGCCAAAAGAGACATACTTGTCAATCGAAAACCTTAAGATGAGAAGCGACCGAGCAGTTTCACCCTGCTGAAAATCCAGAGTGTGAGCAAAACAACCAGATCAAACAATGGTCTGATGAGGGTGGCGGCCAATGGGAAGGGTAAAGGTGACGTGAAGTAAATGAACATTGCCTCCACCCATATCAAATTTACTCCATAGTACATGCCAACGAGCCTTCATTAACACCATTAATCAACCAATGCATCGAGAATAGCAACTCATTAAACCATATTATAATCCAAGTTCCACATTCAACCATTTGTGTTGTTACCTTGCCACATGTGCCACCCAAGCTATAATTCAAATGAATCGCTTGACCACTATACAACATAATCATCACCAATAACACAACCAACATAAAAAATTGCAAAGCCATTACTTCCATATGCCACCAAGGTTTATAACATAAGCATATCGACTACCAATTGCATCAATCAACGCATAGCCCATGTATTATAACTTGCCAAGAATGATCCGAATTATTTTTGGCACGAAATGAGAGCAGAGATATAACACAAAAATATTTAGAGATATTGCAAGAGAGACAACAAGATAAAAAATATATAGCATAAATAAAAAAAGTCACAGATATACAGTAATACACAATTTCTATTAATGAAATAAATGTACAGAGACTGTAAAATACAGAGTGAAAGACTCACTAGAATGGTGGCAACTTATCTCTGAGAAGAGATTTGGTGGTTACTCACATCCGTGAGAAGATGATTATTACAATGAGGCTCTAAGGGCCTTTTCAACATAAGTAAAATCCAAAACCCTAACCCTGGAAGATGAAAAAACAAAAGGTTTGTGCCCCTCGATGGGGGTAGTTGATACATCAACTTCCTAGGGGCATAACTTTTGCATACGATCTTCGTTTAGGGAACTCAATAGCTCGTTGGAAAGATCTATCCGAGGACTACAAATTTTATGTGAGAAACATCAATCTATTATTCATGTTGCTCCCCCTTTTCTCAAAAAACATCATTTAGGGCCTCAAAACGGCTCCAGAAGTTTAAGACCCGAAAAAACTGCTAAAAATAGTAAATTACCGAAATTGCCAGAAAACTGTTTTGAGCTAGTTGGAAAAGGTGGGTGGCCCATGATATCCACCTAGATCAATTCTCCCTCCTCTTGAAGCAATGGTATCCATTACATTGATTTTTCGAGGGAGAGGGGGAAGCATTTGCTGAGTCTGAATCTTGGTGAGTTGCTTGCCTTGCTGGAGACGTCGAGCTGCTTGGTTTGTTGAAGGTTGTCACGAACCTATGGCTGGAAGGGTTGGACCTTTTTAACCAGTCTGGCTACATTAGATGACTATGTGTAGAAGGAATCTTTGTGCTTTGTTGCATCCTTGTCGACCTGCTTCTGTTGGATAGAAGGTGCTTGGGGTGAGGCTGTAGCGGTTGCAGTGTCCTTTTGTTCCCCTTTTGAAACATCACATAATACATCATCCATGAAGAGATGGATTACGTATGACAATCGACATTGTTGGATGACATGAAGATCTCATCCTTGGCGAAGCCACCCGATGTTGTATGGCTGCGGGTGTGGTTTTGTTGACAATCCCAACTATTTGACGACCTCTGTTGAGATGCGGTTCTTCTGGCTTCCGCTATCAACAATAAAATGTTGTGGGGTCCCCTTCACCCACATATGTGAATGAAAAAGGCACTCCCCCTCTTTAGGATCTATTGGTTCTTCTGGTTGAATTGCTGTGGTCGTGACAATAATAGTGGGGTCTGTGTCTATGATCTGTCTTTTACCAATATTTTCAGAATTAGATTCTAAATCAGGGTTCGGCTCCTTGTCTTTGATCTCGACCACCAATGACTTCTTTGAACGACATTCATTGGTGTTGTGCCATGGGATTTTGTGGAAATCACACCATTTTCCGGTGTCCTTCTTTGTCTTCCCATGACCCTTATTTTCCTGTGGCTTAGACTGGTTTTCAGGAATTTGTTTGTTAGGGTCATCTTTTTCATACTTTGGATGTTGCGGATTTGCAGACCTGAACTCCCGTTTGTTTTGGTGCTTAAATCTCTGCTCAATTTTAACAGCATATCGATAGGCAACACCGAGTGATGAGATGTCTAGAAAATCCATTTCAGTTTGGATTTATTTGTGTAGAGTCCCACGGTATTTCAGAACCAAATGTAGTTCGGAGTCTTTGATACCTAGCTTGGTGTGCAAGGTATGGAAGTTATTGGTGAACTCCAGAACTACTTGGTCCCTCTCTTTCCGCAGTGTCGTCCATCTCATATATTGGTCCTCATAGTTTCCAGCAAGGTAATATTGTTCCTTTACAGCATCCACGAAAAATTCCCAAGTGGGCTCAGCCTCATATATCCCAGACTCTTCTGTGGAATTTTGCTCCCAGTAAGTTTCCCACCAATGTTTTACATGGGGGAGAGATTCAAGGAGTGCGAAGGTGATCTTTTCTCTATCGGAAAAATTGTGAACAATGAAATAACCTTCTAGTAGATTTAACCATTTGTTTAGGGCTTCTGCATCTATTTGTCCTTCAAATAATGGAATATCAAAATTAACTTGTACCTTTAAAGGTGAGGTGCCTCCAAAGTGGCCACTTGATGAATATGCGCCTATTTCTATTGATAGGCATTGAAGTATGTGGGAAAAATTCTCCATCATTTCGTCGCCTTGTCACGTGAGAGCTTGCTCAAGTAATAGACTGATAGGATCGTCTGCTCCGTCATTTTTCTTTTCTTACACCATTGAGGGTTTCTTGGGTGTGCGAGAGAAATTTTCCTCAAGAGAGACAAGCTGAAGACCCAACTTGCTATACTCAGACCTCGTCGGGGACATGCACTGAAAAATGATCAAGAGCAACCTGCTCTGATACCACTGATCCAGATTATTTTCGGCACGAAATGAGAGCGGAGATATAACAAAAAAATATTTAGAGATATTGCAAGAGAGACAACAATATAACATAGATATAGAAGAAATAACAAGAGTTACAGATATACAATAATACACGATTTCTATTAATGAAATAATTGTATAGAGATTGTAAAATACAAAGTGAAAGACTCGCTAGAATGGTGGCATCTTATCTCTGAGAAAATATGTGATGGCTACTCGCATCCGTGAGAAGATGATTATTACAATGAGTCTCTAAGGTCCTTTTTAACATAAGTAAAATCCAAAACCCTTACCCTGGAAGATGAAAAGACAAAAGGTTTGTGGGCCCCGATGGGGGTAGTTGATACGTCAACTTCCCAAGGGCGTAACTTTTGCATACGATCTTCGTTTGGGGCACTCAATAGCTCGTTGGAAAGATATATCCAAGGAATACAACTTTTGGGTGAGAAACATCAATCTATTATCCATGTTTCTCCCTGTTGTCTCAAAAAACATCATTTAGGGCCTTAAAACGGCTCCAGAAGTTCAGGACCCGAAAAACTGCTAAAAATAGTAAATTACTGAAATTGCTAGAAAATTGTTTTAAGCTAGTTGGAAAAGGTGGGCGGCCACTGATATCCGCCTGGATAAATCCTTACTTATCTTGAAGCAATGGTCTCCATTGCGTTGAATTTTTGAGGGAGAGGGGGAAGCGTTTGCTGAGTCTGAATCTTGGTGAGTTGCTTTCCTTGTTGGAGACGTCGAGCTTCTTGGTTTGTTGAAGGTTGTCACGAAAATATGGCTGGAAGGGTTGGACCTTTTTAACCAGTCTGGAAACATTAGATGACTGTGTGCAGAATGAATCTTTGTGCTTTGTTGCAACCTTGTCGACCTTCTTCTGTTGGATAGAAGGTGCTTGGGGCGAGGCTGTAGAGGTTGCAGCATCCTTTTGTTCCCCTTTTGAACAGATTGTAAAGAATATGAATTTTGTAGTATGAGATACTACATTGCAACACTTTTTAGGTGGAACACTAGTTAGAATTACCTCTGGTATTCTGTAGAGATGACCCCCCAAAGTAACAATAACACTATGGGGTCGAGACTCATAAATATCATGGCGCTTCCACATATATGGTTGGCCCAAAAAAACATCACAAACATCCAATGGGGAAACATCACATAATACCTCATCCACGAAGGGTTGGATTCTGTATGACAATTGACATTGTTGGATGACACAAAGATATCGTCCTTAGCGAAGCCACCCGATGTTGTATGGCTGCGAGTGTGGTTTTGTCGACAATCCCAACTATTTGACGACCTCTACTGAGATGTGGTTCTTTTGGCTTCCACTATCAACAACAAAATGTTGTGGGGTCCCCTACACCCACATATTTGAATTAAAGAGGTGCTCCCCCTCTTCAGGATCTGTTGGTTCTTCTGGTTGAATTGTTGTGGTCGCGACAATAACAATGGGGTCTGTTTCTATGATCTATTTTTTACCAATATTTTTAGAATCAGGGCTTGGCTCCTTGTCTTTAATCTGGGCCACCAATGACTGTTTTGAGCGACATTCATTGGTGTTGTGCCATGGGATTTTGTGGAAATCACACCATTTTCTAGTGTCCTTCTTTGTCTTCCCATGACTATTACCCATGATTTTGGTCATCATGATGGTGTATTAATGATGGTGTACTCAGGCTCTTCATAAGAACTTTCTCCTGAGAAAAGTTACTTTCATCTCTTCCCAGAAAACTCACTTTTGAAGAGGTTTCCCAGGCTGCTAATATATTAGGGTGAGAGAATGACCCATTCTCACAGGCTTCCTTAAGCCAGGGTGCAAACTTCTCGCACTGTGCTGAATAGCTAGGATGCGAACTCGTCCTAAAGCATGGAAAAAGATGAATTCTCGATGGTTTTAGAAGGGAATCTTCTTGAAGAATGGGTTGGCATTCGAATGGTTATCCTTGTTATCACTAAAATTTC
>ML798866.1:193803-204842 GCA_009831015.1 Picea engelmannii
AGTCTTCAGGATACCCTGATAGACCCTTTGGGTCCAGAGACCTCCTCAATTTTTGTGCCTTTTTCCAAAATTTTGACTAGTTTCAGACATTCTCACACTGCACTTCATAATAGCCTTCAAGAATCTATAGGGTTCACACCCTGCTTTTAGTTTCAGTGTGAGGTTCTCGCACTCTGCTCAAGAGTCACCTGTGAGAATCACTAATTCTCGCACTATGTAATATTTCCAGCCCGCGAACTCATTTTTTCAAAGTTTTGGATTTGAGTTTTTGCATCTTGAATTACCCAGATCAGTTTAGATGCTTAAAAAGAGTCTTTTGGACCATTGATTGATGTTCTTCTTGTCTTCGTTTTCATGCACGAATAGTATTAGGATTTCAAAGGATCTTCCTGTCACTTGTTCTTGACTTTCATTTCTTGACTTTTCTTGGCAAAGCTATACTCTCTGATTTTGGAATCTGAGTGTGCTTGATTGGTTAAAAACCGACGATCGATTTAAAGTTGAGTTTCTTGGTCTTTATCATTTGCTTATTGTTTGAAAGATCACTTTTCTTATGCAATTGAAAAGACTAGATTGGTTTGCTTGTTATTTTTGTTTTCATTGAAAGAGTGGATTGGGTTTTTATCATTGCTTGTTCATTGATTTTTTATTTTCTGTACTCTCACTATCATGGTGTGGATCCTTTTTGAAAAGTGAACAAAGTTTTTCTTTTAAAAATCATTTTTGTCCTCGAAAACATTGAAAATCAATTGTTGAAATTATTGAAAAAGAAGCAATGGAGAATTGTTATTGATGCGTGATTTGTTGCATTTGCATTTTAAAGGAAATTGTGTCGTGTAGTTCAAAGTTTGATCTGGAAAACTTCTCTCTACCTCCCATACATAGGATTCATTGAACGAAAATCGATATTTTTCATTCTCATCCATGAATTGTTGGGTCAGAGTCTTATACAACATCAGTTTCATCTCCATTTCCTTTGAGTAAACAACATCCCCTAATAACACTGCGCAATTGTAAAATTTACCTAGTAACTCTTTTCTAGGGCTCTATTCCACCAACATTTAGCTAGGCTAGCGCTTTGGAGTAGGAAGAGAGATACACTCTTCAAATCACAAAACACACAATAGCATCTTGAGTTAAAGAGTGTTAAATTCCATTTGCAACATCTTGTCTTGGAAAGCCCTTCTCACACAAGGGTCAAACACGAGGTCACATTGATATTGGCAGAGTTACTCACCCTACTTTGTTGATATCAGTGTAGAGATTGCATGTATTATAGGGATCACTCGGAGGTATACCCACAATGATGAGTGGAAGCCTTTTCAGTTGATTTCGGGTTAGATACCCTACCCTTGCGTGTGGATCGGACTGTCGACTGTCCCCCCATGATTTATTGTTGTTGGTGGTAACCTTAGTGGCCTATCTTTCTAGGTTCTTACACGAGGTGACTGTGAAGGGGAAATTCTTCATGGTACCTAGAATTGACGTTGACCAAAATCACTTGGGCTCATTGGAGGGTATACCCACGATTATGTGTGGGAGCTTGCACAAGGGTGTAAGTCCGTTAAAAAGGTCGTCAACATAACTTTTCCACCCTAGCCCAGCCCCTTCTCATCTCGTTGTTGCGACATTGGATTTCATCACCAACTGGTGGCTTTGGAATTAGAAGGTCTTGTTTGCTTGGTGATTGCTTCCTAGATTTTGTTTACTAGCGCGTGTTGTTTGTTTATCGAAGTAGACCATAAGATTTTCTTCGTGAAGTTTGTCACTCGGTTACAATAGCTCCTCCACGTCGTTCACGTAGAATGCAGGGTTTATCTCCAGAGCATCTGGAAGGTTTTCAACCCTTGCCTACAAGTACACCTGAGGGATTTCCTTGGAAAAGTGAAGTCACAGTCGTCACCACACCACAAGTGGAACGAACTAACTCTCTAGAACATTTTTGAATTACAAATAATCGAGAGGACTTTGGACTTCACTGTGATTCTAAGCGACCGTTTATGCGACTGAATTCTTCTGGAGACTTAGTTGTTACATCTTCTGGATCACCAGTTGGACCCTTTCCAAGCATAGAAGGCAAGATCTTTTTTGGTCTACAGGTGTTTTTCGACGAGACCTTTTTGGTCCAGGTTCACCTGTGATTTCTGAGATCAACCCACATGTGATCTCTGAAATCTCTAGTACAAAGACAGTACCATTGACCACCACCTATCACTTTACCATCCCTGCTGAAATGGCCCATCTCACAGATACTACGAGTGTTCCTACCAGGTTTACTACAGTTAGTCTCGCTCCCATCAACACACCGCGAACTCCCAACGTCACTTCGACACTACCACCTGGATATCAGGCATTGAATGCTTCCATTCCTACTCCTGTGCAAACCCCATCTGGCTCTCCTAGTGGTCCTTCTTCTTCTGGGCACTCTCTTCCCAGTTTTATTCCAACACTCCCTCAATTTCCTTTTGGAGGACCTTCTTCATCTTCTACTGGCAATCTTAATCCTAGTGGAACTATTCCGTCATTCACTCCAAATTACCAGATTCCGGTTGGTGGACAGTTTCACCAAGGTGGCATTACTCAACCCCCTTTCAGCGGGCAAATTCCTTTTGGAACGCAAGTCCCAATTGGAGCACAACCCTAAATTGGAACATTGCCCCCAATTGGAACACCACCATCAATGGGAGGACTGACCCCACCTTATGGACAAAACATACCTCCCTCCTTGGCCCAGTATTGGAATCAATTGATACAACATCCTCCTCAATCGACTAGGGGGCAGTAGTTTCCAGCTGCATCCTTAATACCTCCTAGTATGGGTCAACCATATCCAGGTTTGTTCAATCCCATTTGGGGGGAGAATGCTCAAACTCAAGGCCCTATTCCAGGGTATAATCTTGTGAGCTACTATCCTCTCCAACCACCACCGAATATTCCTGAGTCTGCACATTATATTCAAATTGCTTATGGTCCTACTGGTTTGCCGACAGGGCTTCCTCCCCAAAGCCACCAGTACCCGCAGGTGAATCGACAGTTACCCTTTATCGCCACTTTGGATCTTCCAGATTTTTCAAGGATTTTAAATGATCCTATTCGTCACTATCCCCAATGGCCTGCTATACTAGCCAAGCTTCCATCGGACATTCCTAAATTCGATGACAAAGCGGGAGAGGACCCAAACAATCACGTTATGACTTTTCACCTATGGTTCTCATCCAACTCATTGAGGGATGAATCTATTCGTTTATGTCTTTTTAAACGAACCCTCACAGGTTCTACTGCGAAGTGGTATATCGAATTTCCACGAGGTTGCTTCTTTGACTTCAACACCCTAGCTATGGATTTCCTTACACATTACTAGTTACCGATCCGTTATGACATGGGGACCGAGATTTTGACTTCCTTCAAAAAGAACAAAGCCACTCATATATCCGATCACATCCATGAATGGCGAAGGAGACAACGTCTCATTAAACTTGAGCTCCCTGATCAGTTGCTGACAGAGTGGTTCACAAAATCATTTGTGAATGACATCGGTCGTGACATTGCCATGGGTGGCGTAGTCATGGAAGATCAAGATATAAATCGTGCTCAATATCTTGACCTCATTTACTCACAAACGGGAACCCTTTACGATTTTCTACCTGACTTACCGCGTCCTTCTACTTCCAGCAATTCAACTACTCCAGCTGCCTCACATGTTGTTGACGGTGTGATTGGTACTTTCCAATCCCAACCACATTCCGCTTCAAGCGCAAACCCAAAATATGCTTCTTCTAATGTTCAAAATGCTCCGTATCCTGCCCCTCCCACTGGCAAGACTTCTGAGGTAAATGCAGTTCAATCTACCCCTGCCAGTAAAAAAAATCTAAAAACGGAAGGGGTAAGAATAAGGAGGGAAAAAATACTCCTCAAGCAGAGAAAACCAAAACTACCCCTGTTGACGATCGGGATAAGCACAAACCACGATACCCTTGTCTTATTTTTGGTTATGATCACTACATGAAGTATTGTCCACGACGTGCCGAGGTCACTAAGTTCCTTCAAGGAGCTGCAAAACCACCTGCATCGGTCGTTTTGTCCCAACCCTTCCCGTCTCAACAACAGGCTCAGTTGGTCATCCATGACCAACCCTCATCTTCTACTACCTCCTATGTTTTGATGTGTACTGGTGATTCTAAGCAAAGCGATGTTGCAGTCACCACTCGAGCCAAAGATTATTCTCCCTCTAAGGAGAAGGTTGATGATTTACCCCCTTCCTTGGTACAACCCTCTCCCGCGACTCCACCTACCAACGTTCCTCTTCATCTCGAACGACCGAGCCTCGACACAGTTCTGCGACCCCCACCAAAGGGCATCGTTCGAAAATCGGCTTTCAATCCTCACACTCATGCTGCCCAGAACTACAACATTGTTGAAGATCTATCTCAATCACCTTCTGCGATGTCAGCCCTCGAAGTCCTTCAGACTTGTCCCGCACAATGGAAGGCACTGTTGAAATCTATCGGTGGAATTGATCTGACATACATGAATTTAATAATATTTGACTTGGAATATCACATTCCAAGGTCACCCCCTCAACTCGCGTTCCAGATCCAAGTGATTGTCTCTGACAAAAACATTTGTCGAACCGTTATCGATGAAGGTGCCTCGACATGTGTTATGTCTCTTGCTTGCTAGAAAGCCATTGGTTCTCCTTCTTTGAATGAATCCCAAAACACCATTAAAGCCTTCAATGACTCCTATTTCAATCCCTACGGTGTCCTTCCTTCATTTCCCATCACATTAGAAGGAAAAACAATCCAAGTTGAAGTGGAAGTCTTTGATGCTCCCCTTGATTACAATGTTTTGCTTGGCCGCAGCTGGATCGATTCCATGCGCGTAGATGTGTCGACCATTTTCCGTGTAGTACGTTTCCCTCATCAAGGAAAGGTTTTTACCGTCGACCAACTAGCCTTCTTTAATTCCAATACCCATACTGGAAACGTCCTGTTTATTGCTAAAACCCCACCGGGTTATGAGAACGTCAGTGTAGGCCTTCTAGAAGACTCTTCGTTGATGGGTACTTTCCCCATCCCACCGCCCGATGTTCCATGCTCATTTGTTTCTTCCATCAACATGATCTCCACCTCGCCTCACAAACTTCCTGAGTCTCACGACCCCTGGATAGTACCTGACCCTGGAGATCATCTTCATTTCAGCGACGCAATGCCGTTAAGTCCGGTTGAATCCACCTATCAGGCCATTCAATCGACAACACCTTCTTCCCCCTCTCTTGGTGAGTTGTCTCCCGATCCTTTTTGTGTCATTTTTCCCACTGATGAGATGATCATGTCTGTCATGGAAGACACCCCTTGGGACGATGGAAATCATCATTCCATCCTCTTTCTGGAGCAACATACCATTGAGAACTATCAATGGATTTCGACCCCGTAGACCGTTGTCATCATCTCCACTATTCCCGAGTCTACACACGATGTATTTTCCGAAGGGAACTTAACCAATATCTCGCCCACTATTCCCCTTGACATATTCATCAAACCTAAGATTGTTGAAAATGTCCATATTGAAGCTTCATGTTCTTCTGACGAAATCGTCACCTACACCTCCCTATTCAAAGAGTTTTGTTACATCTTCTCCTGGAGCTACGAATAAATGCTCGGTATCGACCCTGAGATTGTGATACATGAGATAAAGACATACCCCAATGCTAAATCCGTCCGAAAACACCTTCATCCAGTTCACCCACGTAAAGTGGCTTCTATCAAGCTCGAAGTCGAGAAACTTCTTAAAGCCAGCTTTATTTATCCGGTGGCTCTCACAGACTGGGTTTCCAATATTGTCCCGATTGACAAGAAACAAGACACCATTCGTGTATGCGTTGATTATAGGGATATCAACAAATCTTGTCCCAAAGACAAATTTCCTACCCCCTTCGTCGATCAGATTTTCGACGATTACACCGGAAGTGAAATCTTCTCTCTCATGGATGGTTTATCTGAGTATAATCAAATCAACATTGTTCCCAAGGATCAACATAAGACTTCTTTTATTTGTCCTTGGGGTACTTTTGCCTATCAGAAACTTCCTTTCGGTCTCAAGAACGCTGGCGCAACTTTTCAACGTGCTATGTCTTATGATTTCCATGATATTAATCACATCGTTCAACCATATTTGGATGATTTACCCACTCATTCAATGTGCCGGGTCGATCACCCAACCCACCTCCAAGCCATTTTTGTTCGCTGTCGGTTCTACCATATACGTTTGAATCCTCATAAGTGCATTTTTTGCTTGAGATTCGACCGTCTTCTAGGTTTTATCATTTCACGTCAAGGGATCTGGGTGGATCCTTTAAAGGTTAAGGTGATCCTTAATCTCCCTCCTCCTTATACTCTTCACCAGTTACAAAGTTTGCAGGGGAAAGCAAAATTTCTTCGTCGTTTTATCACAAATTATGACGAGATAACTCATGGATTTACGCGACTCCTCAAAAAGGATTCAGAGTTCATCTGGGATACCATCGCAAACAATGCTTTTGAAGCTTTGAAATTGTCCCTAACGCGTGCTCTGCTTCTCTTTCCCCCCGATTACAATCACGATTATTTTCTCTACCTTGCTACCTCGGATTACACCATTGGCATGGTTCTCGTCCAAGAGGATGATGCTAATGATGAACATGTTATTTACTACTTGAGCCGAAGTCTAACGTCTACTGAAATCAAGTATTTACATGTCGAAAAACTGGCCTTGGCTGCCATCCAAGCCGTCCAACGCTTCCGGCACTATATCCTCTCGCACAAGACTACAACGATTTCTCACTACAACCCTATGCAACACATTCTTACACGTCAATTGCTAAAGGGAAAATACTCCAAATGGATTGTGATACTCCAAGAGTTTGACTTGGAATTCGAATGCGCTAAGTCTAAGAAGTCCTTAGTCTTTGCTGAGTTGATATGCGACTTTCCCCATTCTGCAACGGAAAATGTAGCAGCTGATTCATTACCCGATGAATCTCTTTTCCTTATTAGCACCGATGATCTTTGGTATGGTGATATCATTATATATCTCCAAACCCAGACTTTTCGACCAACTTTGTCCAGTACTGAACGACGTCAAATACGATACCAAGCTTGTTAATACATTATCCTTAGGGATACTCTTTATCGTCGGGGGATTGACTCTATTTTTCGACGTTGTCTAACGTTCGACGAAGCCGAGAAAGCTCTAAATGACTACCATTCTAGAGCCTATGGTGGTCATATGTCTGGGTATGCTACCACCTAGAAGATCTTACGAGCAGGGTATTTTTGGCCTTCATTATTTAACGACTGCATAATCGCCATTCAAAAATGCCATGCTTGCTAGACCTATAATAAAAAGATACGGTCACATCCTGCTCCTCTTCATCCTGTGGTCTCAGTTGGTCCCTTTGCGAAATGGGGCATCGATTTCATGACATGTCACCCTCACTCGGTCGGGGGGCATGGTTACATTATTGTAGCCATCGATTCCTTTACGAAATGGGCTGAGGCGATGTCGACATTCGACAACACTGGAAATACCGCAACATTATTCATTTTTAATCATGTCATAGCTCGTTTTGGTGTTCCCCAAGCTATCATCACTGATCACGGTAGCCACTTTAGGAATTTTATGATGTTTGAACTTACTTAAAAGTTGGGTCTTCGCCATGATAACTCAACGCCCTATTACCCAGAAGCCAACGGCCAAGTCGAAGAGATTAACAAATTTCTCATAACTATGCTCCGATGAATGATAAGGATTCATAAAACAAGTTGGCACACAATGTTGTACTGGACATCCGTCAAGTCCGCTACTGGTTTTACACCTTTCTGGTTAGTCTATGGTGTGGAAGCCATTCTCCCGATTGAATGCGAGATACCCTCTTTAAAACTCGTTGTTGAACTCCTACCAAACACTTCTGCTGAGGAAGAACATCTATTGTATCTTATGCAATTAGACAAAACTCGACACGATGCCACCCTAGTCATAGAATCTTAGAAAAAGTGTGTCAAGGCCCAATACGACAAACATGTCAAGCCTCGCGTTTTCTTTGAAGGTGATCTTGTTCTTCTCTATGAACAAGATCGATATATGTTAGGAGCTAAGAAATTTGAAGCCATGTGGCGAGGTCCTTATATCGTTCGACGAGTTTTGGAAAAAGGAGCTTATGAGTTAGTTGATTACGATGGTATCCCTTTGAGTGAACCCAGGAATGGGTTGTACTTGAAGAAGTACGATGCATAAAATCATATGTGCATGAGTACTTGTATTTTTATTGTATCATACTTCTTGTGTGTTACTATAGCTTGCTTTTGTCGTTATCTGGTCTCTTCCCTTATGTGATGTTGTGTTTGATTTCTAGATGTCAGAGTCTTCACTACCCTATATTGGCTTCGCTGATGGCGCTAGCTGTAGTACTCAGAACCTTTCTTCCGCTGCATGGGCAATTTACGCCCCTACAAACAAACTTGTCTCCTTACAAGGTGTGTGTCTCGGTCGTGCGACCAACAACATTGCAGAGTATAGCGCCTTTATTGAATTATTGATTGATTCTATCTCTCTTGGAATCCGTCATTTCATTGTGCGACTCGATTCATATCTTGTAGTACTATAGTTAAGTAATGTCTATACTATTCGAAGTCCTACTTTGTTACGGGTGTATTTGCGAATTCGCCTCTTGGAATGTTATTTTGACTACATTGAATATCAACATATTCCTAGATGTATAAATACATTAACATATGCATTGGCTAACTATGTATTAGATAGACATTTGAATCATTTATAAATCAATCACATCAATGTTCACACAACACATGATAAACCGGTAGAATCCATCTGTATATATAACGATCAAAAGAGTTTTTTTACAAAAAGTTTTGTCCGAAGATCAAAATATCAAAATATGAAGCTCATAGCTTCTACAAAGTGACATCATGGATGACGTTCACGGTAACACACGACTTCTCGAGCAACCCTACGAAGCAGTTGACTCATGGACCTTGACACCCCTATTGTGTGACACGGATCGCGTCGTGGAACCTCTTCAAGAGGCATGTCTGGAATATCTGCGGTCAAGCCCTCTAGGTTTTGTTCCACTACTTAATAATCCTCAGCATATTGTGGCGTTGGCGCTACCTCTCCTCGCCGCTGAATGGGAGAAGTACCAGCAGGTCGGTAAGGTCCAACATCTGTGTCATCAACAACGTTTTTTTTTTAGTCTTTAGACAAACATATAAAAACATTTGCATATTATAAAAATTCACAAAAACATTTAAAAAGGAAAAAATGTGTGTACTTCTTACCAAGTTCCCCCCACTGAGCATCCTCTGGTAGTACTAAGTCTGGATCTCCTCGAAAATCCAACCCATCATAAGCATAATCATCAACCATCAACATCTGTGGTTGAATCCAGTTAAAGAATGTATCATCATACTTGATGATCAGTCCAGCTACGTGCCGAGCCATGAGCTAACATCATCTCAACATTCTTGGATCCCTGGGAGCTGGTAAATTCCACTCCACCTATAGCCTTAGTAATGGAACCCTCTCAAGTAAGAAGGACACTAACAAAGATCCATACCCGAATTGCTTCAGGTTGCCTCGTCTGCATTTGGTCAATTGCCTTTTTATGCTACGAAGCCCAGCATCTGCCCAGTTGAAAACTCGAGGTTTAGTACACTCTATGGCATACTGGAAGTAACTCTGTAGTGCCATGTGAGGAGTGGAACTCCCAACCATCCGAGCTATGGTAAACAAGATAGTACGGAGGGTCAAATCTTGTACCCCCCAAATAGCTACTTTTCCTTTCTTCCTCTCTGCCTCGGGAACACAGTGTATGAGACAGTACTCACCCATGGGAAGCCCACCACCTCTGCTACCAGTCAGGCTCATGTAGTGCCCACACCGTGACAGTCCAGTCAAAAAGTAAATGTCCTCAATATCTAAGGACAGTGTGTGGACCCCCACATGAAATACCTACTGATCAGGATCCCACATATGCACAAGGTACTCTAATAACCTAACTTGGGCCCTCATGCCAGGGATACAAAAGTACTTCAGAAGGGAACAGTTTCTCAAAGCAACAATAGTGGGTGGATGACTTCCGACAATAGCATTGTCTTCTTCGTGCTCCCTTTCACGCCATTCAAGAACCATTTTGATGGCCAATTACCTGCATAAGAAGCACAAAAAGAGGATTAGCAACTCTATTCATGAATTGGTTCTCTTTTCTTTGATTAAATTTAAAAAAAAAAATTGTGCTTTGCAGTTCTCGCGGGTGCCCTTTGGGCACAGTGCGAGAACCTCGTAGGCTGCTGTGGGCTCACATGCAAGAATGCCCCATTCTCATAGGTCCTGTGTAGCCCACCTGCGAGAATGGCTGAGCGCAAGTAGGGCTTATAAAACCAACTCAAAAATGCAAAATTAAACCATAAAAGAGTAGAGTACAAAGAGCCTACCTCACTGTCGTTGACGGCTCGACGAATGGACGCTCGTAATTCCTGCAATCTGACGCCGAACTTCGAGGGTAAAAGAGGGGTTTTTGGGCTCAAATAGTGGAAAAGTGAAAATGATATGGTAAAAAGAGTTTTACTCCTTTATATTTACTTTTGCGATGTTATTTGGTTTTTTATAATTAGTTATTTATTAAACCCTAATCCCTAATACCCTTTTGAGTGTAACTTTTGTAGGCATAACGACTTTGATGGTCATGTACTGGGATGCAGACATGTTTTTTCTTTTTCCATAGCATGTTTTGATTGTTTTTTATGGTTTTTGTATAAAACCTCGAGCGTGGTCTTTGTCCGTTCTCGCGCTTGAAAATACATGAGAACGCAATTGAGCATACTTTTATCACTTTTTTGGGCTCAACAAGGTTATACGAAAAAGGAACCCCGCTGGAGTCCTCTTTAAGCTCTTTTCAGACTCTCTAAACATGAAAAGATAGCCGAGCGACCTTGCTATTTTCACGCTTGATAAAGTATATGAAGAAAGCGCCTGGTCTCATC
>ML798866.1:207004-237401 GCA_009831015.1 Picea engelmannii
CTATTCTCACTTTATTGTGTAATTCCTTGATCATACACATAAGTTGACAGTTGAATATATTTTGTTATCTTCACTTTGGTTGGTTTGTGTTGTCTTGGTCTTGACCTCACGAGAGCACTGGAGCAAAGAGGGAGCAACAGAGACCCTAGGAAGTGATACTAAGGTATGTTACTTGTTCCTTCCAACTAGCTAATTCAATGGTCAAAACTTAGGGAAAGAGTCATGTCCTGTTTTGTTTTGTTCTAGATCCAGGTGGATCTAGGGAGATCTGTTAGTGTCTTCACCTACCGATTAGTCCGATAACAATGACCCTTATTTTCCTGTGGCTTAGACTGGTTTTCAGGAAGTTTTTTGTTAGGGTGATCTTTGTCATACTTTGGTTGTTGTGGATTTGCAGACCCGAACTCCTGTTTGTTCTGGTGCTTAAATCTCTGCTCAATTTTAATAGCATATCGATAGAGAGAACCAAGTGATGAGATGTCAAGAAATTCCATTTCAATTTGGATGTATCTGTGTAGAGCCCCACAGTATTTCAAAAACAAATGTAGATCGGAGTCTTTGATACCTAGCTTGGCATGCAAGGTATGGAAGGTATTGGTGAACTCTAGAACTACTTGGTCCCTCTCTTGCCGTAGTGTCGTCCATCTCATATATTGGTTCTCATAGTTGCCAACAAGGTAATATTGTTCCTTTACCGCATCCACGAAAAAATCCCAAGTGGGCTCAACCCCATATATCCCAGAATCCTTTGTGGAACTCTGCTCTCAGTAAGTTTCACACCAATGTTTGACATGGGGGAGAGATTTAAGGAGTGCGAAGGTGATCGTTTCTCTATCAAAAAAATTATGAATGGAGAAATAACCTTCTAGTAGATTTAACCATTTGTTTAGGGCTTCTGCATCTATTTGTCCTTCAAATACTGGAATATCAAAATTAACTTGTACCTTTAAAGGTGAGGTGCCTCCAAAGTATTCGCTTGATGAAGGTGTGCCTGTTGCTATCGACAGGCGTTGAAGGATGTGGGAAAAATTCTCCATCATTTCGTCCCTTTGTCGTGTGAGAGCTTGCTCAAGCAATAGACTGATAGGATCATCTGCTCTATCATTTTTATTTTCTTCTGCCATTGAGGGTTTCTTGGGTGTGCGAGAGATATTGTCCTCAAGAGAGACAAGCTCAATACCCAACTTGCTATAATTAGACCTTGTCGAGGACATGCACTGAAAAACGATCAAGAGCAACCTACTCTAATACCACTGATCTGGATTATTTTCGGCACAAAATGAGAGCGGAGATATAACAAAGAAATATTTAAAGATATTGCAAGAGATACAACAATATAACATAGATATAGCAGAAATAACAAGAATTACAGATATACAGTAATACACGATTTCTATTAATGAAATAAATGTACAGAGATTGTAAAATATAGAGTGAAAGACTCACTAGTATGGTGGCAGCTTATCTCTAAGAAAATATGTGATGGATACTCGCATCCATGAGAATATGATTATTACAATGAGGCTCTAAGGAAATTTTTAACATAATTAAAATCCAAAACCCTAACCCCGGAAGATGAAAAGCCAAAAGGTTTGTGGGCCCCGATGGGGGTAGTTGATACGTCAACTTCCCAGGGGCGTAACTTTTGCATATGATATCTGTTTGGGGAACTTGATAGCTCGTTGGAAAGATCTATCAGAGGAATACAACTTTTGGGTGACAAAAATAGATCTAATATTGACATTGCTACCCATTTTCTCAAAAAACATCATTTAGGGCCTCAAAACGGCTCCAGAAGTTCATCAGCTGAAAAACTGCTAAAAATAGTAAATTACCGAAATTGCCAGAAAACTATTTTGAGCCAGTTGGAAAAGGTGGGTGGCCACTGATATCCACCTGGATCAATCCTCCATCCTCTTGAAGCAATAGTCTCCATTGCGTTGAGTTTCCGAGGGAGAGGGGGAAGCGTTTGCTGAGTCTGAATCTTGGTGAGTTGCTTGCCTTGCTGGAGACATTGAGCTTCTTGGTTTATTGAAGGTTGTCACGAACCTATGGCTAGAAGGGTTGGACATTTTTCACAATCTGGCTACATTAAATGACTTTGTGAAGAAGGAATCTTTGTGCTTTGTTGTAACCTTGTCGACCTGCTTCTGTTGGATAGAAGGTGCTTGGGGTGAGGCTGTAGCGGTTGCAGTGTCCTTTTCTTCCCCTTTTGAACAGATTGTAAAGAATATGAATTTTGTAGTATGAGATACTACCTTGCAACACTTTTTAGGTGGAACACTAGTCAGAATTACCTCGGGTATTCTGTAGAGATGACCCCCCAAAGTAACAATAACACTACGAGGTCGAGACTCATAAATAACATGGCATTTCCACATATATGGTTGGCCCAACAAAACATCATAGAAATCCAATGGGGAAACATCACATAATACCTCATCCATGAAGGGTTGGATTCCATATGACAATCGACATTGTTGGATGACACGGAGATCTCATCCTTGGCGAATCCACCCGATGCTATATGGTTGCGGGTGTGTTTTTGTCAACAATCCCAACTATTTGACGACCTCTGTTGAGATGCACATCTTCTAGATTCTGCTATCAAAAATAAAATGTTGTGGGGTCCCCTTCACCCACATCTGTGAATGAAAAGGGTGCTTCCCCTCTTCAGGATCTATTGGTTCTTCTGGTTGAATTGTTGTGGTCGCAACAATAGCAGTGGGGTCTGCATCTATGCTCTGTCTTTTACCAGTATTTTCAGAATCAGATTCTGAATTAGGGTTTGGCTCCTTGTCTTTGATCTTGGCCACCAATGACTGTTTTGAGCGACATTCATTGGTGTTGTGCCATGGGATTTTGTGGAAATCACACCATTTTCCAGTTTCCTTCTTTGTCTTCCCATGACCCTTATTTTCCTGTATCTTAGACTGGTTTTCAGGAAGCAGTTTGTTAGGGTCATCTTTGTCATACTTTGGTTGTTGCGGATTTTCAGACCCAAACTCGCATTTGTTTTGGTGCTTAAATCTTTGCTTGATTTTAATAGCATATCGATAGGCAACACCGAGTGATGAGATGTCAAGAAAATCCATTTCAGTTTGGATGTATTTGTGTAGAGCCCCATGGTATTTCAGAACCAAATGTAGTTCAGAGTCTTTGATACCTAGCTTGGTGCATAAGGTATGGAAGGTATTGGTGAACTCCAAAACTACTTGGTCCCTCTGTTGTCGCAGTGTCGTCCATCTCATATATTGGTCCTCATAGTTGCCAACAAGGTAATATTGTTCCTTTACCGCATCCATGAAAAAATCCCAAGTGGGCTCAGCCCTATCTATCCTAGACTCCTCTGTGGAACTCTTCTCCCAGTAAGTTTCCCACCAATGTTTGACATGAGGGAGAGATTTAAGGAGTGCAAAAGTGATCGTTTCTCTATCGGAAAAATTGTGAACAGAGAAATAACCTTCTAGTAGATTTAACCATTTGTTTAGGGCTTCTGCATTTATTTGTCCTTCAAATACTGGAATATCAAAATTAACTTGTACCTTTAAAGGTGAGGTGCCTCCAAAGTGGCCACTTGATGAAGATGATCCTATTTCTATCGGCATTCATTGAAGGATGTGGGAAAAATTCTCCATCATTTTGTCACTTTGTCGTGTGAGAGCTTGCTCAAGCAATAGACTGATAGGATCGTCTGCTCCGTCATTTTTATTTTCTTCCACCATTGAGGGTTTCTTGGGTGTGCAAGAGTGATTGTTCTCAAGAGAGACAAGATTAATGCCCAAATTTCTATACTCAGACCTCGTCAGGGACATGCACTGAAAAATGATCAAGAGCAACCTGCTCTGATACCACTGATCCGGATTATTTTCGGCACGAAATGAGAGCGGAGATATAAAACAAAAATATTTAGAGATATTGCAAGAGAGACAACAATATAACATAGATATAGTGGAAATAAAAATATTTACAGATATATAGTAATACACGATTTCTATTAATGAAATAAATGTACAGAGATTGTAAAATACAGAGTGAAAGACTCGCTAGAATGGTGGCAGCTTATCTCTGAGAAAATATGTGATGGCTAATCGCATCCATGAGAAGATCAATATTAAAATGAGGCTCTAAGGTCCTTTTTAACATAAGTAAAATCCAAAACCCTAACCCCAGAAGATGAAAAGCCAAAAGGTTTGTGGGCCCCGATGGGGGTAGTTGATACGTCAACTTCCCAGGGGCGTAACGTTTGCATACGATCTCTGTTTGGGGCACTCGATAGCTTGTTGGAAAGATCTATCCGAGGACTACAATGTTTGGGTGAGGAACATTGATATATGATCCATGTTTCTCCCCGTTTTCTAAAAAAACATTGTTTAGGGCCTCAAAACGACTCTAGAAGTTTAGGACCCGAAAAACTACTAAAAATATTAAATTACCAAAATTTCCAAAAAACTATTTTGAGCCAGTTGGAAAAGGTGGGTGGCCACTGATATCCACATGTATCAAATAATGCCCCACCAAACCTTCCACGATATGCATGTCAAAATTAATATTTAAAAAAAAGTGCTATTTTCTTGTTAGTTAGGACTTAACCACTATCAACAAGTATTTCATTTATACAGTATCGCAGAGCTAGCTTTTTTTTCCCTTTTTTTTCTTAGATATAGTTTTTACTTTTCCTCAAAATTCCCTTCTGCAATTTTTACTAATATTTTTGTTATACAGGTGCAAGAAGGACAAATGTCATAAATGAATAACAGGTTGTAGTATCATGAAGGAACGACATCTCAAAGCTTAATTGATATCAATGACAACCATATTTTCAACAACCAAGTAAAACTTCATAGCAGATCATCATAATATTGAAAGTGATCAGACCTGATTTTCAGAAGTTCAAGGGGGTCACACCTACTAGCATTATTTAGTCTTATATAATAATAGGCTTTAGCAACACTTTGTGGGCGAAATTACGTTGACGTTTTCAATCGTCAACAAACTGGCGACTCCACAAGGGATTTGTTTTTCAATAGATTGGAGCTTAGAACTCTGGTTTCACAGATCAAGGATAGTAATCTCAAGAATATGTAAATTGAATGATTATGCAATAGGGGGAAGTGAGCGGATTTAATGGAAATATGACTGGAAATTTGGGAATAACTCATAAAATTTGTTAAGTATGAGGGGTTTTACCACTATATGCATAATCATTTGACTGCATAATTCTCTCAACTTGAAATGGGGAACTTAGAGATTTTCTCTTAAGATCTTGATGGATGAAGAAATGGCAAGAAGAAGCCGGAAACAATCAACTCTTTATATGACAGCAGTGAAAAATAATATAGCAATTTCCAAGGGTCTTTTTGAGACGACATCATAACAGTTGTGTAAACTTCATTTTTATAGAATAACAATGCTTGCAGGAGTGTCACTGTGGAAAAAATGATCCAACATCCTAATTCAAGCACCCTAAAAGATGATAAAGACCAAAAATCCAACAAAAATAATAATGCAGAAATCAAAACAGCATCAGTAAAAATAGAACCATTCAAAAAGAAGAAAATAAAACTCAACTAAGAAAGTAGAAATCAAAGTGTTGTAAAGAAGAAAAGGATCACAAAATTGGGAAGCATAGCTAAACTACTAGTATACAGAAGAATACCGTTAGCAAAAGTTCTTCACATTGGCTCCTCGCAATATTTTAAACGAGGACTACTAATGGTGTGGGAGAACCATTGTCTCTGTAATTCCTTTAAAATTTTAGAGTTAGTGTCCAAGACAAAAGTAATCCGGAAATGGACTAACACTTGAAATCCTAATGTAGTTATCATCCCTTTGAAGGATACGATTAAATCATTAAGATAAGCATGTAGACTGACCAATTTATCGAAAGCTGTGTGTATAGGCCTTCTTAAGGCGATACTTGTATCAAACAAGCTAGAGGGTAGGAAATTGTAAGACATAATATCGCGATTAGTAGTGAAAGTGGTTTTGTAGATATTTTCCCCTTCTACCTTGATTTTATCATAACCAAACAAACCGTCAGGTAAGGGCTCTAAGTGTAACTCTACATTCTGTTGCAGAAACAATTTTATCCTAAGAGGGGGCAAAGGATTTCTCATAATTGCTTACCTGAAAGTTCGAAGACTAATGAAGGTTCCAATATTATCAATGGTCTTCGAAGCGGGTTCCCATTTGGAAACCCATTTAGGGTGGGCTAAAAAGAACATCTCAGTCCTTGAGCAATTCCTCGGCTCCCTATGAAAAGTTTATTTCAATGCAGAGCTAACAAGTGTTCATGTTTTCCTAGCTGGTTTCATAGTATGCTAAACAAGACCTAAATCAAAACCACGAAGATCCATATCAAACCAAGAAAAAACCTCTTGAAATCTACTGAGTAGTTCAATAGACTTTAATCTTTCTTTATCAGAACCTTGGACATTTATTTTAACATTCAATGAAGATCCAGGTGTCCTAATGTTCGTGGATATGGCTTCAACCAACTTCATTTGTAGCTCCTCCTCTTTCTGTTTATCTTTGTTTCCTACAACACTCAAGGAAAACGAACTCTCGAGAGGAGTAAAGCCTTTAGGAAATTCATTATTTTCTATAGATATAGTCTCCTCAGGCTTGAGGGATTGATTTTGAGTGACAACACAATTGCTTTCATTGTTAGGGATGGCCTTCCATGATTCTTCATTTTCAGAAATGTATGAATGATGTAGAGATTGGAAAGAACAATCGGGCCAGTGAGGCAAGAGCTGTTGAGTAGGAGAGGTTGTGAAGACAGGTAATCGATTAGCTATAGAATTCAAATCCTTCCTAACATGAGTGATGTTAAACGATAGGAGATTTGAGACAAGTGCCCAAATAGTTTGGGAATATTGTTCCATCAGTTGGTTGATAGGAAAGCATGTCTTACATATCAGGTTCAAAACAAGATTAGAATTTCTGAAAACCGAAAGGTGACCCAACCAAGATTAAGGGTGTTCTCAATGCCTAACATCAAAGATTCGAATTCAGCGGCATTGCTTGAGAAAGAAAACTCCAACCTGTAGGAAAGATTATGAATCTTTCCTACAGGGGAACAGGGATGATTTTAGGGGCTAAATTTCGCTCATGGGCTAATTTTCCATGGTTTTTCCAAAAATGAGATTCGCTATTTTGAAAATCATTCACCCAAATTCTATAGGATAAAATTATTTTACCTTAAAATTTGCCAAAATTTTATAAAATCTATATAAAATCCTTAGAAATTTGAATATTTTTACAAAAATACCGCCAATCATTTATAGTTGGCATATGAAGGATTAGTAAGATTCACCAAGGTTTCTACATTTTAAAATAAATTTCCATCCTTAAAATCATCCCTACAGGGGAAACCAAGATAATACCAGCCCCATTACCCTCATTTGAGTGGGACCCATCGAAGTGCATACGCCACAATTCATCCTCTAAATCAATTCCTTCCAGAGGAATATTATCCTCTTCAACGAATATGGAATACATTCCTAGGTCTTCTTCGATATAGTTTACACTACATTGCGGAACACTCTCTATGTAGGGTGAAATTCTTCCTTCTCTAAGGACTATGATATTCTTTCCATTCTGAGGAATAGATAAATGTGTCCCGTTGAGCAAGAGGTATCCACCTGTTAGGGCTTACCAATCTCTCCCCAAGATAATTGAGTAATTTATTACAGGCATATTGATCACCTGAATGCTGAGGGTTGTCCTAATCTCAGGATTAGTGCATAAAACCAAGGTTACATCCTTAATCTCGCCTATGGTTGTTTGTTGTAGACTATTATAGGAGAGCATGTTTCTGTCATTTTTGTTTATACAAGACAAGCCTAGTTCTTCCATAATAATCTTTGACATCACACTTGGGCCCGAACCACCATCAATGAGGCAACAATGGGCAATTTTATCCATGATCTTTACAGAAATAAAAAAGGTTTTTTTTTTTTTAAGTGTATCTAAAATTATGTACACCTACTTTATTTATAGAAGAATCCTCTTCATCTACCTCTTCGCAAAGATTGGCTACAACGAAAGCTTTTCCTTCCATGAATTGTTTCAGATGCACCTGTTGTTCAGGGATGACAACCATGTCTAAGAGGGTTGCAAATACCTTAATTTTGGCCAATTGATTCAGGATATTGTATTTGGAAGAAAGAGTGATTTTTTTACTCTCAGGAATTTTAAGATCCTGGGGTGCAAGAACGGTTGAGGATGAGCTCAAGCTAGAAGAACTGTGATAAGGGTTAAATTTTCCTTTTGGGGAATAAGCTTTGTTTCTAGTGTTGATGACCATGACATATTCTGTCTCGGAAAAATCTAGGACAACGATAGTGTCTTCTGGTCTTTTACCAAAGATCTTGTCTTTGGTACTCTTCCTTACCTCACATGTGTTTTCTTCGTGGTGTTCCTCGCAAAAGTTACACCAACTCCGAGGCAGGATAGCCTTCAAATGGAAATTATTTTCAACTGGACCTATAAAAGGAGGGGAAGAAGAGGATGAAGCTCTAGGGGTGAGAGGGTTGACAGTACCTTTCCACTCAAAAGATATCATATGGTTGTTCATATCTTGTACCAGTTGTAAGAGAGTGGACATATCTGTCTGTCTAATTGATTCTCCCTGGGGTAGACTAGTTCATTCAAGTTGTTCCTCACACTCTGAACAAGTGTGTAGAGAGGAACTGAGATTATCAATGGCCTTTTATTCAATCCTATGACAGTAAGGAGAAGGAAATGCATTTTAGTAATGCACTCAGGCAGCTTGGCTCTGAGGGAGGATAAGTTCGGGGATTTGATTATACAACTTGGTGAATCACAAGTTGAAAGACCTGATGTCTCACCATCTTTGTAAGTGACATTGTTATACTCCCTTAACTTCTCAACAGGGCTTTTGTATTTCCCATAAGTGGATCAGAACCAATAAATTAACTCCTCCCAAGTAGACAGGATCTTAGGATGAAGGTTAAAAAATTCATCCGCAACCTTTCCTTCCAATGAATTGATCAACAAGTGAATGAAAGTGTCATTGTCATTAGCCCCTATATTATGAAAATCATTCGAAAATGCCACTAGGTGTTCATTAGTACTGACAATATTATTTCTCGAAAAACTTAGGCAAATTCTCTTTAAACTTTGGAAGTGGGCGAGTAGCATGTGCTAGGTTAAGAGGACATGAAACATGCCATGGTGTGGTCATGGCATATTCTTTGAACTAAAAAAGGCCATACTTTTTAATGACTTTGATGGGGTTTATAGTATATTGGAAAAGGATATGGTGGTTGTACAAGCTACCAATCACTTTTGATGATAAAGATTGGGAAGATGGAGCACTTCCAGTGCTAACAGAACCACCACTAGATGCCATTTTGTGGATGATAGATTAGGGAAAGAAATACGAGTTGGATGAATCAGATAAAGTTCTCCTTAGATCACTTTGTTGGGCAGATAACATAATGTTTCTCCTTCCTATTTCAGCAATAGGATTGATTTTAGGTGACAATCCTCTTCTTCTTATAGAAGCACGAGAATCTAAGGACATGAAAGAAAGGCCAAAACTAAAGAAACAAAAGGTTATTGTTGATTTCTGGGATGCCTATGTCTAGCTTCCAATTGTTCTTGGACACTAATATCTCTCTCAATTGCTGCCAAAGAACAGTTAAGCTCAACACGGGTCCTAAAAGTGTCTAAAATGGTATGAAATAGGTTCAAATAAATGTTGGTCTGGTCTTGGAGATCGGGATCAAGATTGGGATTCCTTGCAACAGGAACAATCATTAATAGAAAACAGTCCAAGAGTCAAAACAAAAAACAAAAGATGTATCGATGAAAATCGAGTATAAAAATTAATCGGAAAGATATCGAAGATCTTCCCAGTATGGTCGCCAAATAAATGTTGAGGAAAATATATGAATTGATCTAACTCAAGCATTTTTAGACTTTACTTGGATAAATTAAAGTAGATGGGAATATCACCCTATGTTTATAGCCAAAAAACATGTATATCCAAATTCACAAGTATCAATTACAAGTGCTTGCTAGAAATTCACTTTTATGTATTTTTATGAACATATCAGTTGCTGAAATAAATGTAAGAACTGAAGTAAAGACACCAAGATGATACTCAATATATATGAGACATAAAGAAATCCTTTATTTCATTCCAATTCACTAAAGAGTCATTGTCTTTACAAAAATTCACACAGAAATCTTGGACCAAAGTCAAACTTAGAAATCCCCGATGGAACATACAAAAGGACCTATGAAAGAAAACCAAAAATGAACTCTAAAGGCTGGATCAACTTGCCACAGATTGTTGCCCACTCAACTATGCACAATAGCCTTTATCAGTCATGAAAATTAATTCATAAACAGACAAGTCTACACAGACTATCAAAGATAGATCAACACCTCTGAAGGACAAGTGTCTGAATGATTTGATTTAGCCCTAAATATTACTGTCTATAATAAGACTCTGCTATCACGAAAGAGAATTAGGATGTGATGAATATATGAATGAATGAAAACTGAACTATCTCAACATAAACTCAAAGAGAAAAACTTAGCATGCTTTGTGCCCAAAGAGACACACCTGTCAATCGGAAACCTTAAGATGAGAAGCGATCGAGTGGTTTCACCCTGCTAAAAATCTGGAGCATGATCACAATAGACATATCAAACAATGGTTCGATGAGGGTGGCGACCAATGGGAAGGGTAAAGGTGACGTGCAGTAACTGCACGTTGCCTCCACGATATCACATTTAATCCATAGTACATGCCAACGAGCCTTCATTAACACCATTAATCAACCAATGTATTGAGAATATCAACTCATTAAACCATAGCATAATCCAAGTTCCAAACTCAACCATTTGTTTCATTACCTTGCCACATGCGCCACCCATGCTATAATTCAAATGAATCGCTTGACCACTATAAAAAAAAAATCATCACCAATAGCACAACCACCATAAAAAAATGCAAAGCCATTACTTCCATAATCCACCAAGGTTTATAACATATGCATATCAGCTACTAATTGCATCAATCAACGCATAACCCATGTATTATCACTTTCCAAGAATGCGCCACCAAACCTTCCACGATATGCGTGTCAAAATTAACATTTTTTTTTAAATTCCATTTTCTTGTTAGTTAGGACTTAACCACTATCAACAAGTATTTCATTTATATAGTATTGCAAAGCTAGGTTTTTTTTCCCTTTTTTTCTTAGATACAGTTTTTACTTTTCCTCAAAATGCCCTTCTGCAATTTTTACTAATATTATTGTTGTACATGTGAAAAAAGGAAAAATGTCATAAATGAATAGTAGGTTGTAGTATCATAAAGGAGTGACATCTCAAAGATTAACTGATATCAATGGCAACCATATTTTCAACAACCAAGTAAAACTTTGTAGCACATCATCATAATATTGAAAATGATCAGACTTGATTTTCAGAAGTTCAAAGGGGTCCCATCTACTAGAATTATTTAGTCTTATATAATAATAGGCTTTAGAAACACTTTGCGGGCGAAATTACATTGACGTTTTCAATCGTCAACAAGATCTAGAGAAGCTAGTTAACATAAGTACATTTTGATAAATTAATCAGTTGTAGTAGTGAAGACCTCATGATAGTATAGTGATAAATGGGTCAACATTATGGATAGTTGTGCAGTCTTTGAAAGTATGGAGATAGATGGATTCGTAAGAACATTTAGCAGGTTTGGATAGATATATGACATTGGACGAGAGAATGGATTCATAGATTGGTTCAGAGAGTGATTCAGGGACAAAGGAGCATTATAGTAATGGATAAAAATTACACAAGAAATGGTTTGAACAATGCTAATGGATTCCAAATTGATAGATATTTCTGGAAACATGTAGTGCATACAACAAATCACATTCAAAATAGAGTAATGCTTAGAAACACCAATGAAAAAACTCCCTACAATCTATGGAAAGGAAGACTAGCAAATGTGAAGCACTTTAGAGTATTTGATGCTACATCAAAAGAGAAGATGGAAGAATGGGAAAGTTTGAATCTCGTGTGGAAAAATGAGTACTTGTTGGTTACTCAAGTACAAGGAAAGCATACAAGTGTTACAATCTGAGGTTGAACAAAGTTGTGGAAAAAATCAATGTAACAATTGATGAAACATGTCGATGAGAATTAATAGAAGAAGAAAATGGGTCAGTGGAACAATTTTATGAAGAAGAAGTAAAAGATGAAGAAGGGTTCAAGAAAATGAAGTGAAGACAACAATCTCTACATCAAGGTAACTCAAGATGGTATTTTATTAATTGAAGTTTATATTGATGATATATTTTTGGAAGTACTGATGATAGGTTAAGCCATAAATTTTCAAAGGATATGCAAAATGAATTTGAAATGTCATTACTTGGAGAACTATCCTTGTTTCTCGGTCTTTATATATGTCAAAGCAACCAAGGAATTTTTATTTCTCAAACTAAGTATATTAGAGAAATGATAAAGAGGTTCGGAATGGAAGATTGGAAACCAATTACCACTCCTATGCAAACCAATTGCAAGTTGAGCAAAGATGATGATTCAAAGTCTACAAACCAAAGGAAATATAGGTAAATGATTGGTATCTTATTATATGTGACAACATCTAGACCAGATGTAATGCAAGCAGTTGGAAAGGTGGCATGATTTCAAGAAGCACCAAAGGAATCACATGTATTAGCAGTGAAGATGATTTTCAAATATCTCAAAGGAAAAAAAGAGTTTGGATTATGGTATCCAAAAGGAAAGGATCTATCACTTATTGCCTACACAGATGAAGATTGGGCAGGTAGCATTGATGAATGATGAACCACCAATGGAGCAAATTTCTACTTGGGTGAGTGTTTAGTATCTTGGATAATCAAGAAACAATCATCAATATCTTTATCTATAGCTGAAGCAGAGTATATTGCAGCAGTAGGATGTTGTACTTAGGTTCTATGGATGAAACAAACTTTGACAGATATACAGGTTGAGTATGATGATCCCATTCCAATATACTATGATAATATAAGCACCATCAGTATCTAAAAGAACCCAACGATGCACTTGAAGACAACGCACATTCCAATAAAGTATCACTTTCTACAGGAACATGTTGCAGAGAAGAACATCAAAGTTGAATATGTGCGCACAAAATAACAAGTGCCAGACATCTTTACAAAATTGCTTCCAAGGGAAGA
This sequence comes from Picea engelmannii, assembly GCA_009831015.1. Classification (NCBI taxonomy): domain Eukaryota; kingdom Viridiplantae; phylum Streptophyta; class Pinopsida; order Pinales; family Pinaceae; genus Picea; species Picea engelmannii. The sequence goes on from ML798866.1 coordinate 220,240, forward strand.
CTTTGAGTACTTTTTCTAGAGACTCGGAGTAATTTCTACTCCAAAATGAATGCTTTTGAATTATTATCTTATATGTATTAGATTTACATGAGGAAGCACCATAAAGATGACAATTCAGTTTGGGGAATCAGTTTCAGGAAGATTTCATTCAGGGGGAGTATCCCTAAGGACAGTTCAGTTACGGGGAGTAGCTCCGGATGGAAAGATACCTTTTCCATTGATGAAAAAGAGGGAAATATTTATCATACACAAAGGTAAATGCTTGAATAAAGAGCACATAGGCATGGATATAGGGGGAGAAATGGTCACAGGGGGAGCATGAGTGATATGACTTCGGTATTGCATCAAAGTGTTGCCATCAATTCCAAAGGGGGATATTGTTGACAATTTGGTTTGATTGTCATTGATTTGAACCCTTGAAGAAGGTCTGGTAGCGAATTCAAGTAGCACAAAGGTTTGGGTAATGGAACCAAGTTTTATTTATTTATAATGGTATGAGTTTTAATATATTTGAAGGTAAGACTTTTCTGGATGGATAGTACATGTCATTCCATTTCTGGTGGTATGTGAAATGTCACATAATTCCTCACAGTTAAAGATTTATGGCCATGTGAATTTGTAGAACCCTCATGAGTCATCTAGAAGCCCCAAGAGGTAAGGATCTCTCATTTTAATCACACTTGAGCATAATTGAATATCTACAAGTGACCGAGGTAACCAAAGGATATATAAGACGAATTTCAAAGGGAAGGGGAAGTAAAAAAGGACAAAATTCAAGGGAGGATAAATTCTTTTGATGATTGATCCAGGTGGATATCAGTGGTCCCCCACCTTTTCCAACTCGCTCAAAACAATTTTCTGGCAATTTACTATTTTTAGCAGTTTTTAACTTCCGGGGCCATTTTGAGGGCCTAAATGAAGGTTTTTCGGGATTGAGCTTCTAAGTAATGCCCAAAGGCTCTGATTGAGCCCCCAAAATGAATCCCCTCAATGATACCTTTCCAATGGGATATCATGTTCCTAGAAATGAAGATCGTATGAAAAAGTTACGACCCTGTGAAGTTGATGTAATAACTTACCCAAACGGGGCCCACATGACTTTTGGCACTTAATCTCCTACCGTTAGGTTTTTGGATGTTTTTGGTTTTTACCATTCCTGTTTATTGTAAAAATTCCTTCAGAGCCTCATTGTAATCATCTTCTTGCGAATGAGCAAAACCGTCACATCTCTTCTCAGAGATAAGCCTCCACCATTCCAACAATCTTGTTTTTCATTGCATTTTACAGTTTTAACTTATTTCCTTATTGAATAGAAAAATAATTTTATCGTATCTCTTTTATTTTGTGTTAAGCATATTTTAATAATCTGTATTCATTTCTTTCTTCTCATAAAATCTGGATCAATGGTATAAGAGTGGTCTTCTCCTTGTTGTCTTAATGCATCTCCCCAACGAGGTCCGGGTACAAAGAATTGGGTCTAGAAATTGTTTGTCTTGAGGACAAAATCTCTTGCATGCCCAAGTGACCTCTCATGGTAGGAGAAAATAAAGATGAAGGGACAAGAGATCCTTTCAAAATGTTGCTTGAGGAATCCCTCATGCAATAGAGGAATGAGATGATGGATAGTTTCGCGCAAATCCTTCGACGACTACCAACATGCGACGCATCTACCTCGAGCAGAGGCATCGCCCCCTTCAAGGTTAAAATCAACTTCGATATTCCTATATTTTGGCATAGGGGCAGACCCAGGGTTCAACTCTAACAACGCACCAACAATTCCTAACTACTGGCCCTTTCGGCAACACCTGTGAAGCATATGCAGTCTCACACGAAGTAGCAATAGGGGGTTGCAGGACACAAGTGTCTACAACCAAAGGAAATTCAAAGTGGTTCCAAAACAACACACAGAGATCTAGTTATTCTTTACCAACTTACGCCTACATCGCACAATTATATCTCAGATCTAACACATCAATGCAATAGAATTATAACAGAAATAAAATAACACAACATCAACCACATAGAACAACAAGATATACATGGTTCACCCTCTCCCTAGGGATATTTCCATAGAACTGTGCTTCTTGATATATTAAATGGAAACATATAGTTCTATATGTTCTCTTAGCTTGTATATCTCTCTCTCTTTTCTCTCTTCTTCTCTCCCCTTCCTGTACATTGAGTTGCAGGGTTGATCTTCACACCCAACTGAAGATCTTACAATACAATAATGCTCCCGCAATGCAATGCCTCTCCCGCACAAAAAAATAATCACTCTCTTAACCCCCAATGATAAATGAACCATCACATGTCTTCTAGACCTTTATTTATACATTACATGATAAACATCTAGGTGTCAAAACCATAGATCCAAAACCCTAGGTATCTAAAACCCTAGGTCCACTTGACCCGTGCTTTCAGGGCTTCGCCATCCTGTCTTTCCTTCTTTTCCATGAGGTGCTCCAAATCACTCATTGACGTATTCTTCCTCTTGCTGAGTTGTCCAAGATCCATATTTCCTTACTTATGTGTCTTCCTTGGTCTTCTCTTCCAACGACTAGCTTTTCGTTCCTTTTCTCCTTCTTTTTTGCTTCTTTTACCACTTCGACCCATTCTCAGTCAATGTGATTTCCGCACAGTTTGTACTTTTTATTTCTTCCTTACTCTTCACTTTCTTCTATAACCAAGTGCCAACAAGCCCCCACCACTCACCTGTGACTCTTCTCAAGTCACTTCAAGACTGAACCTTCTGTTTCACTTCGAATTCAGACTACGTGGATCCGCATGTGCTCTCTTCTCAGTCCCTCCCTTCCTTGTGAAGACTGTCTTTTCTATTTTTGGTACCCAGTTTCAAATGCACCTAGTTCCTATACCCTTCTTCTTATTCTTTTATTGAGGGTTGCGAGGCAGCTGGTTGTCATAGTACAATTTCAACCGGCTCCCATTTACCAAACCTTCTTTCCATTCTCCGTTCAGAGTCTTCAACTATGCATCTCCTCCTTCTGTAGCATAGGAGACCTCATAAGGCCCAAGACAATGTGTCCTAAACTTCCCTGGATGCTTCATGAACTTTTTGTCATATACCAGCACCAAAAATCCTTTGTTTGAATGCTTTCCTCTTGATATGCATGTCATGGTAGGCCTTCTCTCATTCCTTCTGTACCTGCTGATGAAATCCTACAATAAAACTGTCTTCTTCCTGTTCTACCAACTGCACGAGCCTCTCTTGAACAACGCCAATGCCATCCATCTCTACAAATGCTTCAATTATTAAGCTAGAAACAAAATATTCCATAGGTAACACTACTTCTAGGCCGTCAACTAGCTTAAAGGGAGTCTGCATTGTCATCTTCTTGCAAGTGGTTCGATATGCCCATAGTACTGCTGGCACTCTGAAATCCCAATCATCCCTATTTATACTACAAATCTTCATCAACGTTGTTTCCAAGATCTTATTGAAAGATTCAACTGTACCATTTGCTTGTGTGTGGTATGGCATACTCTTATGATGATGAAATTCAAATTCCTGAGTTAAGGCTTCAATAGTCTTATTAATAAAATGCATACCTTGATCGCTTAGAAGGATATTCGGGCATCCAAACCTTGTTATGACATTTTCAAATATGAATTGTGCAGTTATATTTTCACTATTGTCCCTAACTGCTCTTACTTCTGCCCATTTGGTCAAATACTTTGTCAAGTGATGATGTATCGAGCTCCTTTATGCTTTCCCGGTGGGTTGATAGGTCCCACGAAGTCAATGGACCATTTCTCAAATTATTTTAAATTTAGTTGAGGTGCTAAAGGCATCTCATCTCTTCTAGATGGTTTCCCAACTCTTTGGCATACATCACAGGCTATGTAGTATTCCCTAGCATCTTTGTGTAAAGTGGGCCACTAGAGGCCAACTCTTAGAATCTTTTGTAGTGTTTATTTCCTGGCATAATTTCCTCCTGCGATACCTTCATGTGCTTATGCCAAAATCAATGGTTTTTTTTTCTCCATAATGCATCTCCTCAAGATCTCATCAGGTCCCATATTATATATATTTCCAGCTATAAGTGCAAAATCTGCAGCATGAACTACGAGTTGTTTCTTCTGAATGACTGTGTGTTTGTGAGGTGTCATTCATATATATAGGTACTAGACTATCTCGGCAAAGTGATCATAAAACTTTTTGATGGCCAACAACTATGCATCTGGTAGTGTATCCTCCAAACTAGTAGGTTCCTCTCCATGTTCTAGCCTAGACAAGTGGTCAGGTCCCTTGTTCATTCTCCCTGGCTTGACCACAATCTCAAAGTCATATTCCTAGAACAACATTAGACATCTGCATATTATTCCCCCCAACAATAGCTTGTTGAATAAGTATTTCAACATAGAATGATCAGTAAAAATCTTGAAATGTCGTCCCAAAAAGTAGTGTCTAAACTTCTGCAGTGCATACACCATAGCTAATCCTTCTCTTTCAGTGGTAGTGTAGTTTATCTTAGATATAGATAGCTTCCTGCTAGAAAAGGATAGTGGGTGGTCAATATCTCCTTCTCTTGGTTGTGCTAACACTACTCCGAATGCAATGGATGACGCATCGACGTGCACATGGAATTCCTTACTCCAATATGGGAAAACTAGAATAGGTGCAGTGACCATTTTTTTCTTTAGTGTGTCGAAGCTCTGCTGACATTCCTCTGATCATTGAAACTTACAATATTTATTTAAAATATTTTCCATCAGTATTTTTATCTGTGCATAGACCATAATGAAGTTTTTGTAGTATCCAGTATGTTCCAGTGCAGTGCGCAGTTGTCTAACCGAAGTAGGGGGAGGTAGATAAACAATGATGGAAATCTTAGAAGGATCTACCAAGAGTCCCTGCTTACACACAATATTCCCTACCAACACTACAAAGGGTGAAAATAAAATACATTTTTTTAGATTCAGGGAAATTTGACATGTCCTACATTTATCTAACATCAATCTTAAACATTCAATATGGTCTTTCAATAAGCTAAAAATAGTCCAATCATCAAAATATGGTTCCAAACATTTATGTAAAAACTCCTTGAATTCTTCGACCACCACCGTAGAAAAGATGGTTGGTGCATTATTCAATCCGAAAGGCATCATAGTGTACTATAAAGAACCCCATTCTATGGAAAATGTGGTCTTATGGCGATCTTCCTTAGCAATATTGATATGGTGATAACCTGAAAATCCATCTATGAAGGAGTAAACTTCTTGTCCTCCTACATTATCTAACACTTCGTCGGTAAACGGTGTAGGGAATGGATCATGTAAACATGCATCATTCAGTTTCCTCAAGTCTACACAGATTTTGATCTCTCATGACTTCTTATCTTGGACCACCATAGGGCTAATCCACTTTTATTCTTCGACAGGTTCTATAATTCCTTCTTCAAACATTCTGTCTAGTTTGATTGTCACTTTCTTCTTATACTTGGGATTCAGTCTGTAGGGTCTCTTCTTGACTGGCCTTGAGTATGGTTTCAAGGGGATCTTCATTTCTCCCATGGGCCCTTTAATTCCCTTCATGTCTGTGAATTTGGTTGGAAACAAGTCCTGATACTCATGTAGTAATTTTGTAATCTTTTCAATAGTGGCATCAACCCAGTAATCTCCAACATTGGCCAACTTAGGTGCTTTCTCTGTTCCAATATTAACTTTCTTGATTTTAATTGGTTGTCTAGTGAAAGGTAGTTCAACCCCTAGCCCTTCTATGTCTCTATGTCCTTCATTTTCCGTGATGTTCACATTCCTAGGGTCATCATATTCATCAACATTGATATTGTAGCAACCTTGTAATTTATTATTAATTTAGTTTAATTTTTGTTTAAAATTATGTAAATTAGGTTTTTAGACAACAGACCTAGGTAAAATATTAAAATGTTCTACATATTAAACTATTAATTGAACAAAGACCAGAAACATATCAATTAATGATTAGTCCTAATGATGAATCCCGATTCAGATTGGAAACGTTGATGACAAAATGACACCAACTGTGGATTATCCGACAAATAACTTTGAAACTCCTCACCACAGAAATATGAAAACAATGAAACCTTGTAATTTATGAAGAGGTGTAGTCCATTCATCTTTGTATTACTCAACATGGAGGTTATGTGCCTCCTCAAATGATTTTTGTCTTACAACTTGTAAAGCCTGATCTATTGTGGGGTACTAAATTTCAAATAAAAATGTAGCTATAAATTTATGGGTCATACCATATCAATCTGAAGTGGTAAGTCACAATTATTCTTGAAGATACCAATTGATAGGCATTGTGTCCAAAGTGTTAATTAATTTATGCACCCACTTCTCCTGAGGAATGCTTCTCCAGGCCTCCTCACAACTTCGCACATGGTCCTTTGGACAACTCTGACTTGTGTATCAGAATTCTCACCCTTCGGTTTGTTCTGAAAAGTGCATTGTCATCAAAGTGAGACATTGTACCCACTCCATGATGTTGTTCTTGTGTATCCCCCACCATCTTGTTGGCGTTTATTTCAAGGCTTCATCTAGTTCCAACAGTTTTTGTTGTACTGGTAAAATTTCTTCAAATTCCAACAAGAAAGTTTCTAAATGATTTAAACCATCAAATGTGGGCAGATTACTTACTTTTGTGCCAATCCAATGAACTTCCCTTGTCAATCTAGCAAACCTCCATGCAAAAACTTCATACATTTTGTTCTACCAATTCTCTAGTTCTTCTTCCAAATATGATGAGCATGCATTGTCACTTCACCAACTTAAATTCCCATCTGTTGTAGGATTAATCTAATCTTGTTTCCTTGTTGTCAATTTATATATATTCTCTAGTTTGTATGTGTGGTCTTCTTCTATGATGGGTTTTGTGTATCTGTGACCCTCATCGAGATCAAGGGGTGAAATGACCCTAAGGCCATCACCTTCAAATGCCATTCTTATTTTCTTTAAGTCAACAACAGTCGAATTGTTGAAATCCCAATCGATTCCTAACAGTGTAGGATAAGGAAAACTATCATCAACTATCTCAATCACTTCGAAGTCTGCAAACATCCTTACCCCATCGATTTCCATAGGAACATGCTCCAGTCTTCCAAAGGGGCTTACTGCTTGCTGATTAGCCATCCTAAGCCTGATGGGGGAATAGATCAACTTAGGTTTTCCCATCAATTCCCAAGCCTTCTTCGTCATAACGTCGACTTGTGATCCCAATTCGAGGACCATGTAATCTATGTCATAGTCCCCAATATGAGAATTAAGGTGTAGTTCCTTGTTTGTCCTTCTCTTTCTGGATACTTGATGTAATTCTTTATTCAACAGAGGATATACCTTCCATGGCTCATACTTGATGATCAAGTGTTGTAGTTCTTGCACATCTCTTTCATACTTAATCAAATAAATGAACGCAGACAAGAAACTGACAAGCTTGCTTACCTCTTTTCCTTCTCCAGGTGATGCAGATTGATCAAATGCCAGAGGCATCCCAAATTCTCTCACTTCTGGTTGTGGATTTGATGAAGAAGCTTGATCTCTTCCAATTTCTCTTCTTTCCTCTTCAAATGTTTGCCTCTCCTTCCTTGGATCAAACAACAATGTCTTCTCTGCAGCTCTTCTGATCCCTAATCAGTGTGTAGTCTTTTATGGAGTCACCCTGTCTTCTCCTGTAACAACGCCTCCTCTAGTGATAACAATGACTCTAGGATCCTCCCCATGAGTTTTGGCTAATATTAATTGGATTTACTGGTTTCCTCCTCACCTCTCCTGAAGTTTCGCTAACAATGTTGGACAATCCTCAATAACATGTTCAAATCAGTTGCAGTAGCTACAAGTGGTACAAGGGTTTTGAAAATATATTTCCAAATTACCCGGCTGGGTGCAGTTATAACAAATGATATGAACTCGACCTTGACCTATGCCTCCTCCTCATCCTCTTCCTCTGAATCCACCATGAGGATTGAAGTTTCCTCTTCCCGGGGAGTTAAACTGCGTAGCATTTCCCTCATGCTACATCTCTCCTTGAATCCTATATGTATCTCTTGACCTTTCATGCAATAGGTCATAAGCCCTATAGTCCTTCTCATCATGCCCCACAAATTTACAGAATGAGAAGTAAAGGTTGGTAGGTGTCTGGACATAATTTTTCACATAATAACATTCACCAGGGTGATGTCTATTTCTACATACCTCACACCAGGGTAGAGTAACCTACTTCAAAGGGCTCAGAGCTCTAGATTCCAGGTACTCATAAAATAGGGGAAAATTCTCCTTATAATGGCCTTCTGATTTACATCTGATACACCATATGTCTTCTCTTTTATCTTTTCCCTTTTCTTTCTTCATATATTCAACTTGCAGAGATAAGCTAGTTAGCTGACTCAAAATTTGACTCATACTTGAGTTGGATTCTCCCATAGGGGCTGATTCTAGTTTCATTGTGAGCTCCAATGCCTCAGCTTGTGAAGTGACCTTTTTTTGCATCAGAGTAACTCTGATGTGTGGCAAGAGGGAAACAATGAACTAATACTTACTCTATTCGTCTAGAATCTGAAATCTCAAGTGGCTAGTCAAGGTCTTAAACCTCTTATCAAACTCCCAAATAGGTTCAACTACTCTCTGCTTGATTTCTTTCAGTTCTGTAATTCACTGTGACTCTGACTTGGGTTTCTTGAATTCTGCACTCAATGCAGTCTTGATATTGTTCATTGGTTTATGTCGTGCAACCCCTTTAACAAAATTCATGTACGAGCTCAATGCGAGGTCTCTCAAGGTAGTACTAAACTGAGCTCTATTAACAGCTTCATCACTGACTTTATTAATACTCCATACAACTTCTCATAAGAACTAGTGTTGATCGAGATATTCAGATCCATCTCCTCTAAGTATAGGTACCCTCATTTCATCTTCCATAGATCTTTCTAGGTTTCTTGACTGATTATGTACTGGATTGCTAGTAACAATTCTCTGAGTTATCTGATAACTCTGACTACTCTGGTTACTTAACATTTCTAGAACAACAGGAGGAGTAATAGTACTTAATTCAACGATAGGTGCAGTTCCTGAAGTCTCTAATTCTTCTTGACAAGGTTCTTCAGTCTTCCCTTCCTCTACCCTAGCAGACTCTGAATGTTCCTCATTTAATAACTCTTCTTCCTCTCCACTGCAAAACCCTTCATCCTATGCCAGTGGTTCATGAGTCTACTTAAACAGGTTCACCAGAGTAATCTCTCTGAAGGTTCTCGCACTACACATATGTCCAACCTCTGTGTCACTGTCATTGTTTGATTTCTTGAACATTAGATTTTCAGTCTAATCGACTACTATATCTTCAAGATGTTCTTCTCATTCAATAACATCTTGATCTTCAACTTCAAAAAGTGTAAAAATTTTCCTCTAGGTCCTTTAAAGAAATATCTCTCTTCTTGGCTATATGAATCTACTCTGTCAATAGAAAACTCAGTAATTTACCCTCCATAGTGCTATCAAACCAATGATCTACTGCTCTTGACATGACATTATCAACTCTCTTGAACTTCTTGATCAATGTCGGCATCCAAACCACAAGTGGTCTAGGTATGATTTCAAACTAAGTATCTGCTAATCTACATAACCACTCATATAGATCCTTATGAATTCCTCTAAATAAAATCTCATGTATATCAGTAAATATATACCTTCCCAACCAATCCTCTGTGCTAATATTAGTTTTCTTGTTCTGGGCTTCAACGAAGTCCTTTTCTTGTTCTTCTATCCACTTTTGAATCTTTTTCTTTGATGGAAACCACCTTGGCATTCCCTCAATAAGATATCGGTCTTGACAACAGAACCATTTGTTTTCACAGGGGCAGACCCAAGGTTCAACTCTAATAGCGCACCAACAATCCCTAACTACTGGCCCTTTCAGCAACACCTACAAAGAAGATGCAGTCTCACCCGAAGCGACAATAGGGGGTTGTAGGCTACAACCAGAGGAAATGCAAAGTGGATCCAAAACAACACATAGAGAGCTATTTATTATTTAACAAATTAATCCTACCTCACACAATTATATCTCAGATCTAACACAGCAATGTAGTAACATGTATAATAGAAATTGAGTAACACAACATCATCCACATAGAAGAAAAATATATACATGGTTCACCCTCTCCCTAGGGATACATCCACAGAACTATGCTTCTTGATATATTAAATGGAAACATACAGTTCTATCTGTGCTCTTAGCTTGCATATATCTCTCTCTTTTCTCTCTTCTTCTCTTCCGTTCCTACGCACACAGCTACAGGGTTGATCATCACACCAACTAAAGATCTTACAATACAATAATGCTCCCTCAACACAATTCCTCTCTCGCACGCAAAAATAATCACTCTCTTAACCCCCAATGATGAATGAACCCTCCCAGGTCTTATAGACCTTTATATATACATTACATGATAAACATCTAGGTGTGAAAACCCTAGATCCAAAACCCTAGGTCCACTTGACCTGTTCTTTCAGGGCTTTGCCAGCCTGTCTTTCTTTCTTTTCCGTGAGGTGATCCAAAGAACTCATTGATGTCTTATTCCACTTGCCGAGTTGTACACAATCCATATTTCCTTGCTGATATGTCTTCCTTGGTATTCTCTTCCAACGACTAGCTTTTCCTTCCTTTTCTCCTTATTTTCCGCTTCTTTGACCAATTCAACCCATTCTCAGTCAATGTGTTTTCCATGAAGTTCATACTTCACCTTTATTCCTTACTCTTCTCTTTCTTCCATAACCAAGGGCCAACACTATATTTGAAGGTCAAATAGATACATATGTTGTAGACAATTGGTTGAATCTACTAGAAGAGTATTTTTTTGTCCATAACTTTTCGAATAGAGAAAATATTACTTTTGCACTCCTCAAAGCCATTCCCCATGTCAAATATTGGTGGGAAAATTTTTGTGAGAAAAAGGAAACAAAGGAACCCTCATTATTTACAGCCATGTCCATCTGGGAACCCAACTCATCCCAACTCATCACCTTGTGGGAACCTAATCGTGTTGGTTCATAAGAAAAATGGGACCTGGTGACTCTGCATTGATTATCAGGCTCTGAATAAAACCACATTCTGAAACTGGTACCCGATTCCCCGAATTGATGACCTCATTGATCAACTCACGAGGGAAAAATACTTTAGTAAGATTGATCTGAATTCTATCTACCACTAGGTCCCAATAGAACAGACAGATGTATGGAAGACCACCTTCAAGTCAAAAGAAGGTCTTTTTGAATGGTTGGTCATGCCCTTTGGTTTGACAAATTCTCCAACAAATTTTATGAGGATGACAGATGATATCCTATGACATTTCACCAATACTTTTTTACTGTTGTATCTAGATGACATCCTCGTCTACAACAAGACTTGGGTAGAACACCTACAACATATTCAATAGTTTTTTCACACCATGCGGCAGCACAAACTATATGAAAACTTGGAAAAATTCTCCTTTGACATGGACAAGATCCATTACTTAGGCTACATTTTTAATCGACATGGTGCACATGTGGATCCAACCAAGATCTAGGTCATCCATGACTAGCCAGCCCTAGCCACACTCACTGAACTTCAGAACTTCTTCGGCCTCGCCAATTTCTATCGCATGTTCATGTTGGGATTCTCTCATATCGCATGGGCCCTCAGCCAAGTAACCAGAGGTGCTGGTAAGGAAAATATTTTGTGGGTCTTGTCGCAACAAAAAGCCTTCAATGAATTGAAGAAGAGTTTGTGCTCATCCATATTACTTTCATTACCGGACCTCCAAGATCGCTTTGAGATCGAGACATATGCTTCAGACTATGCTATGGACTCCGTTCTCACTTAACAGGGCCACTCTGTGGCATATCATAGTGAGAGAATATCATATGTTGTATGTAAGTACCCTACTTATGAAAAATAAATGTACTCCATTGTGCAATCCTACCACCAATGGAGACATTACATTCTTGGGAAGGTGACAACCATCCACACTGATCACAAGCCACTAGATTTCATGCAAACCCAAGGAAAATTGTAGAATGACCACCATCAGAAGTGGTCCACATACTTACAATAGTTCCACCTCAACATCAAGTATAAAACATGAAGTACCAACCAATTTTTTGATTGCCTCAGCCGACCTCCAGTCACGACACTCACCATGGTGCTATACTCTTGTGACCACGAGACCTCTGGATGGCCCCACCTCTATGAGGCAAACCCTGACTTCTCCACCACCTACCAAATGTTGGACGCTAACTTAGTGGTTGCTAATTTCCATATTCAAGATGGGTTGTTATGCCATCTGGGCCATCTCTGCATTCCATCAAGCGAGCACATGAAGCTGATTTGGGAAGCTCACTACAATCGGGTGGCATGACACTTTGGTGTCAAAAATACAATGGCAATGATGCAAAAACATTTCTACTGGCTGAAACTTCATCAGGATGTCGGAAAGTATATCAGGTCCTGCATCGCCTATGCTATTATCAAACCAACCACTAAGAAACAAGGCATGTACACCCCTCTTCCTAGTCCTCACAGGCTATGGGAATCGATGTCATTGGACTACATGTCGGGACTCCCGTCCACCAGGAGGGGAAATGACTATGTTTTTGTGGTTGTTGATCTATTTTCCAATATGGGGATTCCAGTCGCCTGCAAGAAGAACATCACAGCAGAAGCCACTGCTAAGATATTCTTTGAATGATTATGGGTACACTTTAGGGTCCCACAAACCATTATCTTAGACCATGACAATCGGTTCCTCAACACATTCTGGTTGAGCCTCTAGTCATTGCTGGATACCAAGCTCACCAAATCCACTGCCTTCCACCCCCAGACAGATGGCCAAACTAAGGTCGTCATATCCTACCCATGTACAATTAAAAAAAACCCCACACATGGGATGGGAGTCTTCCCTATGTCCATCATATCTACAACCACACATTGCATAGCTCAACTGACGACATACCCTTTCAGGTGGGGTTGGGATTCCAACCATTGGGCCCCATGGATGTTTCACTATCCCTGGTGACCACCTCGGCTGACTCATACCTTAATCCAATAGAATCTAACAAAGCCACTTGGTTCATTGAGTGGATCCAACACATCCATCAACAGGTTCAGGATATTCTATAGAATTCTAATTCCAAGTACAAGCAACGCCATGATCAACATCGGGTTCCACATAAGTTTCAGGTGGGAGACAAAGTTTGGTTGCACTTGTAGAAAGAAATACTTACAAGGACCCATAGAAAGCTTTGCCCACTCCATTATGGGATGTAAAACATCACCAAGTCTGTGGGTGACAATGATTTTGAGCTCAATATTCCCCCTTTCCTTGGCCTGCACCCAGTCTTCAACGTGGCTCTCCTTTGGCCATATTTCCCACCATTACTGGACACCTCAGAGATAAAACAACAGTTGACCCAAAAAATATCAACCCTGATTGCATGCAATAGGCATCCAATGATAATATTGTGGAAACAAAGATCAATGGCACTTGGCAACAAAGGATCCAACTTTGTTGAGTCATCAAAGCAGGGCAGCTCCTGCACCAAGGCAAGTGGCTCACCCAGGGCCAAATTCAACAAAAAATTCCTCATATGATGGGGCAACTCAATGAAATGGATACCATTTCTTCCTAAGGAGGGAGGATTGATCCAAATGGATATCGGTGGCCACCCACCGTTTCCAACTCGCTCAAAACAATTTTCTGGCAATTTACTATTTTTAGCAGTTTTTAACTTCCAGGGCCATTTTGAAGGCCTAAATGAAGGATTTTCGGGATCGAGATTCTCAGTGATAGCCAAAGGCTTTGATTGATCCCCAAAAATGAATCTCCTCGACGATACCTTTCCAGTGGGCTATCATGTGCCTAAAACGAAGATCATATGCAAAAGTTACGACCCTAGGAAGTTGATGTACTAACTTACCCAAACGGGGCCCACATGACTTTTAGTGCTTCATATCCTAGGGTTAGGTTTTTGGATGTATAGAGTTTTTGACATTCTTGTTTATTGTAAAATGGACTTCAAATCCTTATTGTAACAATCTTCTTGCAAATGAGCGCAATCGTCACATATTTTCTTAGAGATAAGTTGCCACCATTCCAACAAGCTTGTTTTCCGCTGCATTTTATAATTTCAACTTATTTCCTTATTGAACAAAAAACTAGTTTTACTGTATATTTGTTATTCTGTGTTAATCATATTTTAATAATATGTACTCATTTCGTTTTTCTCATAAAATCCGGATCAATGATGCTTTCTAAGGTATGTTATTTATAGTTCATCTTACCATTTTCAAAATAACTTTTTTTCTAAAATGATTCACACCGTAAAATTGGGAGGCATTTGCGGAAACATATACAAGTAGGTGTGATAAAAAATTTGGCTTGTGGGTCGTTGTATTTTTGGAGTTACACTCCATGGAAAATAGGGTTTGTGGCTAGTCCTAAAACTAGTCTAAAACATGTGTTTCGGGTAAAAATGTCATAACTTCTTCATGACAGATCCAAATTCAGTAAGACCAAATTTATTGGTTAGAGTACAGTCTGTGGTATACTTTGTACCATTTTATGATCCATACAACAAATATTCCATGTGGGACACGCTCTACAAGTTCTCTCTCTAGAATAAGTCAGAATTCAACAAGGTATGCCATTTTTTCTATAACTCCTTTTCTGAGAGGTTCAAAGTAGTGAAATCTAGAGAAATTTCACAAAAGACACTGAAGAACATCGTGTACTATTTTCAGATATGTATTCATTACATGTACATAGTTATGATTATTTCAAATTAGGGTTGTTGACTAATCCAAAATTAGTCATGTGAGACTAAAGTAAAGTTTGATGAAAATGCTAGTGTCTTGTTGTTAAAGTTAAGGAAGGTTTGTAGGTATGTGATTATATACACCTGATCTATTACAGAGTTACAAATCATATTTGGATGGTGAAATTGATGAGGTATTATGGTTGAGGTACATGTTGGGTACATGGTTGAGACAAGTAGTTGATGAGTTGGAACATACATGAGGTGTATAGTTGATGGTGTTGGTACATCTTGATGAGTCATTGTTTATGTGTATTTTATGCATGATTGGTACATATTTGGTGCATGGTTGATGCACTCGTTGATGGTACAGGTTGAGGTACAAGTTGGTGCATGGTTGATGCACTTGTTTATGGTATAGGTTGATTACAGATTCTTTGGACAGGTTATTTGTACAGGTTTGGTGCATGGTTGATGAATTTGTTTATGGTATGGGTTGAGGTACAGGTTGATGTATGGTACATGTTGGATCAAGTTATTGGTACAGGTTTTTCCAGGCTGATTATAGGTTGATTGGTACAGGTTTACAACAATATATCTCACAATGATAGTGTGACAGTGGTTCCATCATTCTACTTCTACGTCAGGGTGGTTGGACGGGGTAAGGAAAGGTGGTTGTAGCCACCTTATAGTTGTTTCCAGATATCATAAAGGGTTGTAGGCTCATTCTAGTTGTAGCCATAGAATTGTTGAGTTGGAGCTTCCCTCAGGTTGTAGCCTAAGAAACTAGTCGGCTGTAGCTGTTAGAAAAATAGGACCGTGGAGCAATAAAATAAAACAAATGTGGAAACAAAACAAAGAGGATACATAATACAATAGAGACACATATTTACGTGGTTCACCTAGTGTGGGCTACGTCCACCAGAGAAATTGCCAGGTCCTTCCTTTATTATTATCCATCATATGAAGGGATACAACCTACAACAAACCCGCTCTAACTTCCTCTTCTTTCTCTCACAGTCTCCTATCTCAGAATACAATATTCACCATCAACCATAGCCATAATACATTTCCCTCATAAAAGAGGGTTTCCTTCTTGGGAAAAAAACCCTAACATAATCTCTATCATTAGATCTGTGACCTTATAATGAATGGTCCATATTTACAATGAAATTACAATATACATTTACAAGGCAATTTTTCCTTCGGGGGACGCTACCCCTGAACCCCTTCTAGGGCCCTTCTTTCACCCAGACACCCCAGCCGGGGGGATAGTGTTAATATTATGGTAGTTGTGGGAGGTATTTATCTCTACATGTGAACCTAACGAGAATAGAAGACTCCGTGAAGCAAGAGAAACCCTAATGAATTGGCTAATAACCCTAGAAGCCTTGTCAGCTCAAGAATATAATTTATATTAGGCTATTAGCCTCCAAGAGAAGAAGTCGGCTAGAATTAATAGTAATATACTGAATAGACACATTCCCAGAAGGAGAAGTCAGCCCCAGTAAAATGGAAGGATTACTATAAATACAGGGCACCAGTTTCTCATTTGTCACATCTCAGGACTGCAGTTTTCCCAGTTGGTGCGCACTGCAGTTGCAGCTGGTGCACATGTTTGGAGGAGGGTTGCAGGTGCAGCTGCAACAACAACAAGTTTCAGTATTTGGCTTAGATATCTCCTGGCTAGGGTTTGGACTATCTGATCATCTTTTTTTGATGCACTATCCTTGGGGAGAGATACGCTTCTCTTTGTTTGGCTATCTAGCCTAGGGTTTGCTTCCAGAGGAATTCTCATTTCAAGGTTAAGGTGCTCGGAGGGAGGCTTCGGCCTGTGGTTGGGAGACGAGGGTATCGTCGTTTTAAAACGAGGACATCATCTTATATATTCTAACAGGTTATGGGCCCACACCCCTTTAGTCATCCTAAAACGCTGGAAGGAAACATAATCGCTAGATATTGAGCTCGTTGAGGAACTGCCACTAGGGTTACTAGAAGGAGCAGCTTCCAAAAGCACTGCAGCTAGGGTTACCAACAGAAGTAGTTGCAGAAACCCTAAACCTCTTGTTGAGGCACCTTAAGTGACGATATTGACCTAATCTCTGGATAGATCAGTGCACCATAGCCCAACGCATCTCCTTGTACACTCAGAAGTCCAAGATGTGAAGTTTGGATTTCTGGTCAAATCTAGGGTTTGACCAAGTCAAGCAAGCCATGAAGAACTCTATGAAGTCTGAGAACAAGCTAGAAGGAGCCTCCAACTTCAAAGCATGGAAGACAAGGATTGACCTCATCCTTGCTAAGAATAAAGTGTTGGACATTGTGAAAGGAAAGATCGTGAAGCCAGAGTTTACAAAAGGAGAAGAGAAGGAACCGCA
>ML798866.1:240908-273872 GCA_009831015.1 Picea engelmannii
GCCAGTTTCTCATTTGTCACATCTCAGGACTGCAGTTTTCCCGGTTGGTGCGCACTGCAGTTGCAGCTGGTGCACAGGTTTGGAGGAGGGTTGCAGCTGCAGCTGCAGCAGCAACAAGTTTCAGTATTTGTCTTGGATATCTCTTAGCTAGGGTTTGGACTATCTGATCATCTTTTTGTGATGCGCTATCCTTGGGGAGAGATGTGCTACTCTTTATTTGGTTATCTAGCCTAGGGTTTTCTTCCAGAGGAATTCTCAGGTCAAGGTTAAGGTGATCGGAGGGAGGCTTCGACCTGTGGTTGGGAGACGAGGGTATCGTCGTGGTAAAATGAGCACACCATCTTATATATTCTAACAGATATCCCCCTCTAACCCCACAGAGGGGGTAACCCCCCCTCTGCACTCCCCTGCATGGAAGAGTGTACACACTTCTTGGGTGTAAATACTTTATGGGGTATAAACATGGATAAAAGTAAAAGACCTCTGAATCAGGAAGATAAGCAGGCTCCACAATCAACAGTAGCCTCCTTCTGGTTGTATCTAGAGAATTGGGGAGTTGGAGCTTCCTTCAGGTTGTAGCCCGAGAAACTAGGGGGTTGGAGACTCCTTCTAGTTTCATATGAAAAACAAAGGAAGTTTTTTCTTCCAATGAATGTAATTCTTAAAGACATATGAGAAAAATTGTTCCATGGTTTTCTATCACTTTGGGTTTCCACGTAAAAACACTGGTGTACTTTGTATGTGTACGATTGCTCATTTGTTCATTGTTTATTTACTCTGCAACTATTGGATGATAATGCTACATTGATATAACAGTTACATTTTATGGTTGAAAAGGATTAAATTTCTCTATTACTGATTCACTCCCTCTCTAAGTAATCCAACAGTATCCTCATGATCCAAAAACTTTCCCTATATGAAGCTTCTAAAAAAACAAGTTCCAGAAAAAATGCCAAGATGACTTGATTAGAGGATCCAAACTATAATGATTGTATACTTTGAAGACACATGTTATGCACCAAATAATTAAGATATGATAAGAAACTATAGAACACCACCATGCACACAAAATGTGAGCTTGGATCACAAATCCAATATATATAAGAGTGTTGAGTTACAAAATAACTCCTTAAAGAATAGGAGAACCTCCTTGAAATGCCCAATAGATTCATTTATATAAATCAATCCTCCCTCAGTAATGAATATATGTTATCTATATATACCTATTCACACATTGCATGTGTGGCCCATTTATTAGGCTGACCACTAATACATATAAATTTTCCCAACTACATATACATTTAATCTCATATATGACCCCATTGGGATCATATCAAAGGATATTGAATGTTGACTATTTCCATTATGAAAAGATAGGGTAAAATGATTATTGATAGAATTATATATCAATATTTCCAAATATGTTAGTGAATTTATTGAGTTCATGTTACAATACAAAAGGAATGTTCCTATATGAATCGTTTGAAATACACGATGCAATTTTTAACTTGCGTTAGGTAAAACTGATATTTTGCAATTTGGGTATTTAGGAAATATAAAGAAAGAGTAGAGGTCACTTTCTAACAAGAAAATATGGAAAACACATTTTTAAGATAATTATTTATTTTAAAATAGAGATCATGTACATGGTAGATAATATTCCATGGTGTCCAATTCTTGATTAACAAGGGGACAAGGTTTGACAACATACAAGCACTGTGAATGATTTTTAATGCATTGGTTTCCATTTCTTCAATGTTATCAATAATACTTTAAATACATTGTGTTCAATGCTTAGCTATGTGTATGGATCAAATCATTACAAAAATTCTATATAATTGATTCTTGACTTGTCAAACTTTGATTTTTGATCTTGAATTCCTATTTGCATCCGCTTGTCAATCATCGAAAAGTTCATTGGTTGACCACCCTAATTCCCAATTAGTACTCTCCTTCCCCAGGGACCTCCAAGCTGCAATGATGTTGTATGAAGTTACAACACTATAAATTGATTAGTGTGATAGTCAAGATAAAAAAGAAACCCCACCTCAAGAACAACTTATAATAGAGAAAACCCAACAGTTATTCATCAGTAGAAAAAATTGCATTATGAAAAGCATCTAACATTAGGGATAAAACAATTATCTGAGCTCTCTAACTCAAGCCTTCTTTTATACACTTTGTGGCTCAAGGCACGTGTACATTTCATGCAAAAATATGTATTTTTTTAATTACTAATTATGTATTATTCACCCACCCATGTGTTACTCATGCATACGTCCACAATTAATTCCTCTTTTAAAAATATAAAATAATGATTATTCATTATCCAATAACTACTCCTCCTATTTGTACTCTTAGATGTTGCCTTTGTCTTTTCCACTTTTCTATGTGAGTGGGTGCACATGTAGTCACTATATTTTAATTAAATCCTCTATTATTATTTCACAACTCTTCTTATCTTTTCCCACTCTCCATTTGATTTTGAATTCCCTTTTCCTTTCTCTTCTACTTATTTTATGGGTGCACTAGTAGTTAATGTTAAATTAATTTTCTTCTATGTCATACATATTTTTAAATTCATTCATTTTTCTAATAACTTTAAAATAAAATAACTTACTTTTACTTTTTATGAGATGTGCAATAACCTATATCCTCAATCAATCAGTCATACATTTATTTAATTTTCTTAATTTAAAGAAAATGCATATGTTAGTCAAGTATTTTTCTCATGTCTGAATAATAAATATCATTGATACCAAGACTGTTATGCTTCTTTGTGCCCTTCAAGAACTACCTTTTAATAAGTAAAAAATCTTCCATTTTTTCCATGCCCTTCAAGAAATACCTTTCAATAAATACCAAGGGTGCCACATTCATGAATGCCCTTGAAACATTCAATTTTCTTTGCTGGAGAAATTATAAAATGGTTGAGACCAATTTAACTCAACTTCTTCCTATCTTGTTGAGAGACTAATGGTCATTGAGGAATAAGGATGTCACCTTATTGCATTACCCTTAGTTGTACCTATTAAGTGAATGAATTTGTGGCATACCTTCATGGTAATGTGCAACCTTTAGGTAAAAGAATCATGTACATTTCATCTTGGAACATGGAAAAATGATTTCTAGTAGGTGGAAACAAGGATGATGTTCCTCGTCTCCTAGTGATATTATGCACATTTTCCATACAACCCCATTACCCATGTGTGAGTGATTGGTAAAAATATTCCCTATTCCTACACACATTGAAGTAAATACATTAATTAGTCCCATAATTATAAACTAGAAACATATCATTAATCACATGACATATCACAATGTCATGACTCAATCCAGAGTTGATATGATATGGACACAATCCCACAACAATATACACCTATGGATTTCCTATCACACTTGCAAACCTATTAGTAACATCTAGAAATTAATGCATTTTAAATATATATACATCCATTTCAATGTTTCATAACTACATGGATCAATACCATTAGTTAAATCATATCCATATACAATTTATATATCAATTAATATCATATAAAAATTAAAACACAACTCATTCAGAAATACAAATAGCCAATCAAAGTCTATCCAAAGTAGTCAAAAGAGTTTAAGTTTCATCATCATAACATATATCAATAAACTAGGTCATTTGGTAATCAAATTTCCCTCAGATATTATGATCCAATCAGTCAAAGCAAAATTAGGGCACTATGATAAAAACTTGCTAAAAAAGGAATTGTTTTCACAATTTAATAGCATGATGTTATCATTGTATAAAATTGGAGGAATAATTCTTTTGTTAGACTTAACTATAATAATTGTATTGATGAGATTTTTGTGGTGAGGATTGTGTTTAGAAGTGTTCAGAATTTATTTTTTATTCAAAATTAATAAAAAATAATAATTCAAAATTAATAAAAACTTTTAGGAAAACAAATTAAGAATATATTTAAAAAATACAATTTAATAAAAAATGATTTTAAATATTAATCAAATACGGAAATAATTGATTGATAATCAAGTTTGTAAATATGTTTGATCAACATATTATATCTTGAAAAATAAATATTTCACATTGAAAATTGTTTAAACATTATATAATGACATTAAATGACTGCAACCGAAAAATAAGATTAAATTATTTTAACCAGAGTTAAACATTATATGATATCTCTATTTTAAAAGACTAATACATCTCAAATTTGATTTCAAAACAAAGAATTAATTAATTATATTTATCATTAACGTACATAATATCTTTTGTAAATCAAATAACATCAACATCAACATGATATATATATATATACCTGTGTGTGTGTGTGTGTGTGTGACATCTCAAATTTGAATGAGAGATACATCTCAAATTTAATTTAAAATATATAGAAATAATTGATAATATAAATCATTAACATACACACAATATATTATATAAATAAAACAACATCAACATGATATGAAAAATACATAGTATATATGAATGATAATATTACAATCAATATATGTGTCAACTATACATCTTAAGTCAAATATAAATGTCAAATATATATGGTAACAACTAAACACATGTTCATTAATTGGGTTGGTTGTCATTGATGTCAACCCTTGAAGAAAGTCCAGTAGTGAATTCCGGTAGCATAAAGGTTTGGGTAATGGACCCAAGTTTGTTTTATAGATAATGGTATGAGTTTTGATATATTTGCAGGTAAGAATATTCTAGATGGATAGTACATGTCATGCCATTTTAGGTGGTATGTGGAATGTCACATAACTCCTCACGGTTAGAGAGTTATGGTCATGTGAAGTTGGAGAACCCTCATGAGTCATCTAGAAGCCCCAAAAGGTCAAAGTAGCAAATTTTTTGCAAAAGAAATTATTTAAATAATAAATTTAGTGGAGAACTCCCTAAAATAAGGAAAGTGGGATGCTACATGAAAATATAAATAAGAGGCAATGATCTCTCATTTAATCACACTTGAACCTATTGAATATTATTGAATATCTATTTTGTGAAAGGTTATTTGGGCAGGTATTATTGATAGAGAAAAGTGCGGTAGGAAAAGTGCGGTGAAAAAAGTGCAGTAGGAAAAGTGCAGCAGAAAAAGTGCGGTAGGAAAAGTGCGGCAGAAAAAGTGCGATAGGAAAAATGCAACACAAAAATTGTGACAGAACAATCACAGCAGGAAAAGTGCGATAGAAAAATCGTGGTAGAAAAAGTGCGGCAAAAAAAGTGTGGCTGAAAAATCACGGCATAAAACGTGCGAAAGACAAAGTGTGGCAGAAAAATCACGGCAGAAAAATTGTGGCAGTAACATGGTTGGGGTCTATTTATGAGAGATATGGCACATCTTGTTTGAGGTATGTTTTGTGAGCTAGGGTTTAGCTCTTGAGATGGTATTGGATGTTTAATATTGATGCATATATCAGATTTATTGAGGGATACAGTTGGTATTTTGTTGTTGGAATTGGGCATATGGGTATTGGTCTTTTGGTTGTGATGTGTTGTTGAAGTTGGTGATTTATCTTGAGGCTACATAATAGTGAGTTTGTGGCACATGGTTTGAAGTAAGGGTTTATGGTATTTGGTTTATGGATAGAGTGATAAATTGTTAGATAAATTTTGATGGTTATATTGGTGTATGTCTTCGGTATATGGTTGAGGTATATGTTGGGTACATGGTTGAGACAAGTAGTTGATGAATTGGCACATACATGAGGTGTATACTTGATAAGTTAACACATAAATGAGGTGTATAGTTGATGATGTTGGTACATCTTGATGAGTCAAGGTTGATGCATGGTACATGTTGGTTCAGCTTATTGGTACAGTTTGTTTGGTGTAGGTTGATTCGTACAGGTTGTTACATGTTATTGGTACAAGTTGAAAGTGACAGGTTGACAGTGGAAGTGGTTGATTCAGTGATACTGATAGGTTGTCTGCATTTGTCATTCATATTTCAGGGCAGTTGGATGGGGCAAGGAAAGGTGGTTGTAGCCACATTTTGGTTGTATCCGAAGAACTTAGGGGATTGTACCCTCCTTCTGGTTGTAGCAAGAGAATTGGGGAGTTGGAGATTCACTCAATTTGTAGCCTAAGAAACTAGGGGGTTGGAGCCTCTTTCAAGTTGCAGCTAGAAAACAAAGGAAGTTGGTGCTTCCAATGAATGTAATTCTCCAATACATATAAGAAAAAACATTGCGTGGTTTTCTCCCACTTTGGGTTTCTATGTAAAAAAAATGGTGTACTATGTATGTGTATGATTTTTCATTTGTTCGTTGTTTATTTACTCTACAATTATTGGATGATAATGCTAGACTGATAGAACACTTGCATTATTTTGTTAAAAAGGATTTAATTTCTCTATTATTGATTCACCCCCCTCTCAGTAATCCAACAATTGGTTTCAGAGTAGGTTCCTTTTGAAATCAGTTTAACCACTGAAAGGTAGATCATGGAGAGAAACAACATGTATAAAAATGGAATACCACAGTTTGATGGACATAAGTATGCATTTTGGACCAGAAGGATGAAAACATATATACATGCACAAAGATTTGAAATTTGGAAATCAGTTGTAGATGGATACAAAGAACCAACAATTTCGTCGACAAATGAAAGAGCAATAAAACTCAGGCAAAATAATTCCAAAGCCACAAATGCACTTCTAAATGGTCTTTGTGAATCAGTTTGCACCAAATTTATACATTATAAATCCGCTAAAGAGATTTGGGACAAGCTTCAAAATATTTATGAAGGAGATTCAAAAGTCAAAGTAGCAAAGCTTCAAACTTATAGAGGTAAGTTCGAACAACTAAAGATGAAGGAAGATGAGGATATTACAATTTACTTCTTATGAGTCGATGAAATAGTAAATACAATCATAGGATTGGGAGAAGAAATTAAATAATCTATAATTTTTCAAAATGTACTAAGATCTCTCCCTATGAGATTTGATCTTAAGATATCAATACTAGAAGAAAGAGCAGATCTAGACTCAATAAGCATGGACGAACTACATGGAATATTGACAACATATGAAATGAGAACTGAATAGTAAAATCCAGATATAAAAGAAGTAGCTTTCAAAGCATCCAAAAGGTCAAAGTAAAAGCGAAAGTAAAAGGAAAAAGAACATAGCAACAACAATGACATCTTGGAAGATGATGAAGAAATGACCAACTTTGTCAGAAGATTGAACAAGCGAACCAATGACAGATATAAAGGTAAGTTTCCTTTGATTTGTTTTAATTGTGATGGCATTGATCATTTTGCTAACAAATGCCCTCATAAGAAAAAGAAGAGGAATGATGAAGATTACTCAAATAGAAAGCAAACAAGTAAAGGCAAAAGAACCACAAAGAAAGTTTTCAAGAAAATATTATGCACCAAAGAAGACATCTCATCATCAGATGAAGATGACGTTAGTGACAATGAGACATAAATAGTTCTATTAATGGCAGTAGAATACTTTGACAAAGAAGACACCGAAGAAGAATTTGAAGAGGTCGAAGAATAATATGAAGAGGCAGAATTTGACTACCGAAAAGAATTGTTGTGTGCCATAGAAGTTATAAGAAGAGAAAATAAGAAAAACAATAAGTTACAAGAGGAACTAGACAAGAAAGAAGACACTTAGGAACTAGAATAAATGATCATAGATTTGAAGGTTCAAATAGAAGAAGATAAAAGATTTGAAGAAGCAATCAAAAAACAACTAGAAGAAAGAGACATGATCATTAGAAATTTGGAAGCAAATATTGTCACATTAAGAAAAGATCTTCAAAAGAAAAATATGTAGAACAAATCAAAAGTTTTGTATGACATTATTAGTAGTAAAAAACCTCATCATGACAAGTCCGGACTTGGATACAATCAGAAAGAAAAGGGATCAAGCTCCAAAACAACATAGCAAGAAACATATCCAAAAAGCTATGGAGAAACAATCAAAGGGGATAGGAAGATCTACAAGGAAGATTATAGGGACACTCCTCCACTGAGAAGTTTCAGATTTCATAATCAACAGCCGACAAATAGGCCTCAGGAAGAACAAGGATTCAGAAGAGAAACTCCTTTCAGAAGATATCCAACTCCCAGGTATCAAACTATATTTTTTGGCTTATGTTATGCATGTAATAATTTTAGACATAAATCTATGAAT
The DNA here is from genome assembly GCA_009831015.1 of Picea engelmannii. Taxonomy (NCBI): domain Eukaryota; kingdom Viridiplantae; phylum Streptophyta; class Pinopsida; order Pinales; family Pinaceae; genus Picea; species Picea engelmannii. The sequence goes on from ML798866.1 coordinate 249,068, forward strand.
TTCAGATCTAACAACATGAACATTAACAACTTTGAAAGTCATACACAAAAGGGTTATCCAAGAAGGCCTAGTGAAACACAGAGAAGAAGTTACAACAAGTTTGAATCATTGAGCACTGAAGTTGAATGCTACAAGTATAACTAGTTTGGACACATGGAAAAATATTGCAGAATGGCAGTTCCTCCTAGAGAACCACAACACAACAACAACAATCACAAACATGAACCTCAGAAGAGAACATGGATAAGAAAGTGGAATCAATATAGAAATGAAGAATGCACACTCTCTCTACAATATAAACATAAGAAACGTGGTTGGTATGTTGACAGTGGTTGCTCAAAACACATGACAGGTGATAATGACAGTTTTATTACATTAAGAAAGGAAAGAGATGGGTCAATCTCCTTTGGAAATGATGATTCAGCTAAAATCATTGGAAAATGCACAATCAAAATTGGAAATAAGAATACCAAGGAAAAAAATGTTCTACTAGTAGAAGATATGAAACATAATCTTCTAAGTGTGAGTCAAATGTGTGACCAAGGTCATAAATTTACTTTCGATTCAAAAAAGTGAGAGATAAGAAAAGAAGGTTCAGGAAAATTGAATGCAACAGCTACAAGAACTTCAAGAAACATATATGTACTAAGTGAAATTGGAAATGAAAATTGTTGTCTAGGAAACGAAGATGAAAGTTGGATATGGAATAGAAGAATGGGTCACATACACTTTGATAACCTTGTCAAAGTCAGAAAAAAGGAAGCATTTAGAGAAATTCCCCAGATTACGAAACCAACCAACACTTTATGCAAGCATTGTCAACAAGGAAAGAAAACAAAGACCAGGTTTAAATCAAAACAATATTCAATGACAAGACCACTGGAAATTGTGCATACTGATCTAGTTGGACCAACTACAACAAAAGGTTTAAAAGGTGATAAATACTTTATTTTATTAGTTTATGATTATACAAGAATGACTGCAGTTTTCTTTCTCAAGAATAAGTCAGAATCTTTTGAAAACTTCAAGGTCTACAAATAAATGGTTGAAAATGAAATGGATTAAAAAATGAAATGGATTCAAAAATCAAATGTTTGAGATATGATAATGGAGGAGAGTTCACTTAAAAGGAATTTATGGAATACTGTAGAAGCCATGTAATAAAAAGGAAATTCTTCATTGCTAGGACACCTCAATAGAATGGAGTTGTTGAAAGAAAGAACATGACAATACAAGAAATGGCTCGAACAATGTTAATGGATTCCAAATTGATAGATATATTTTGGACACATGCAATGCATATAATGGTTCACATTCAAAATAGAGTAATCTTAGAAACAACATTGACATAACTCCCTACGAGCTATGGAAAGGAAGACCAACAAATGTGAAGCACTTCAGAGTATTTGGAAGAAAATGATACATCAAAAGAGAAGATGGAAGAATGAGAAAGTTTGACTCTCATGTGGACAAATCAGTTATTTTTGGTTGCTCAAGTAAAAGGAAAGCATACAAGTGTTACAATTTGAGGTTGAACAAAGATGTGGAAAGCATCAATGTAACAATTGATGAAACAGGTGGACGTGAATTAAAGGAAGAAGAAAATGAATCAATGGAACAACTTTAAGAATAATAAGAAGAAGATGAAAAACAAGTAGAAGGGGAATATAGAGAGGATTAGAAAGAAGTAGAGGAGAAATTTCAACATGCGCCTCCAAAGACACCTAGAAAATGAGTACAGAAGAATCATCCTTCAGATTAGATTATCATAAACAAAGATGCAGGAGTTTAGTCTAGAAGAAGAATCCATTCACTAGAACAAACGCACCTAACGCTCTCATCTACGATTGAACCAAAAAGTTTGGAAAAGGAAAGTAAGGATGAATTTTGGAATAAGGCCATGGATGAAGAATTGGATCAAATAGAGAAGAATGACACTTGGGAATTGGTTCCAATACCAAAGAATAATAATGTGATTGTCACAAAGTGGGTATTAAGAAATAAATTGAATGAATATGGACATGTTACAAGGAACAAAGTTAGATTGGTATGTAAAGCATACACACAGGTTGAAGGAATCGAATTTGAAGAGACATTTGCTCCAGTTTCCAGAATGGAAGCAATCTGATTGCTCCTAGCTTATGCATGCTCCAAGAATATTAAAGTGTATCAGATGGACATGAAATCATCTTTTCTAAACGAGGAACTTGAATAAGAAGTCTGGATTGAACAAGCAGAAGGATTTCAGTTGTCATAGAACACAGATTATGTGTGTAAATTGAAGAAGGCCTTGTATGGTCTAAAATAGGCTCCTAGAGCATGGTAATCTAGACTAGATAAATATCTACAGTAGGTAGGGTTCATAAAATGAAGTGCATAAAACAACCTCTACATCAAGGTAACTCAAGATAGTACTTAATTAATTGAATTTTATGTTGATGATATTATTTTTGGAAGTACTGATGATAGATTAAGACATAAATTTGCAAAGGATATGCATAATCAATTTGAAATGTCATTACTTGGATAACTATCCTTCTTTTTGGGTCTTCAGGTATGTCAAAGAAACCAAGGAATTTTTATTTATCAAACTAAGTATATCATAGAAATGCTAAAGAGGTTCAGAATGGAAGATTGCAAATTAGTTACCACTCCTATGCAAACCAGTTGCAAGTTGAGAAAAGATGATGATTCAAAGTCTACGAACCAGAGAAAATATAGTTCAATGATTGGTAGCTTACTATATGTGACAACATCTAGACCATATGTAATGCAGGTAGTTGAACATGTGGCATGATTTGAAGCAGCACCAAAGGAATCACATGTATTAGCAGTGAAGAGGATTTTCATATATCTCAAAGGAACATAAGAGTTTGGATTATGGTATCCAAAAATAAAGGATCTATCACTTATTTCCTACATAGATGTAGATTGGGCAAGTTGCATTGATGACCGACGAAGCACTAGTGGAGCAACATTCTACTTGGGTGAGTGTTTAGTATCATGGTTAAGCAAGAAGCAATCATCAATATCCTTATCTATAGCCGAGGAATAGTATATTGCAACAACAACATGTTGTACACAGGTTCTATGGATGAAACAAACTCTAACAAACATGCAGGTTGAGTATGATGAGCCCATTCCAATCTATTGTGATAATACAAGCACCATCAGTATCTCAAGGAACCCGTTGATGCACTCCAAGATGAATCACATTCCAATAATGTATCACTTTCTACGGGAACATGTTGCAGAGAAGAACATCAGAGTTGGATATGTGGGCACAAAAGAACAAGTGGCAGGCATATTTACAAAACTGCTTCCATGAGAAGCCTTTGAGTATCTTCGCCAGAGACTCAGAGTAATTTCTACTCCAAAATTAATGCTTATCTTATATGTCTTATATTTACATGAGGAAGCACCATAAAGAGGACAATTCAGGTTGGGAGATCCGTTTCAAGAAGAGTTCAGTTAGGGGAAGTATCCCCAAGGAAAGTTCAGTTAGGGGGAGCAACCCCGGATGGAAAGATAACTTTTCCATTGATGACAAAGGGGGAGAGATTTATCATATGAAGAATACATAGGCATGGTTCCAAAGGGAGTGATGGTCACAAGGGGAGCATGAGTGATATGACTTCAGTATTGCATGACATGACTTCAGTATTGCATCAGAGTGTTTCCATCAATGCCAAAGGGGGAGATTGTTTATTAATTGGGTTGGTTGTCATTGATGTCAATCCTTGAAGAAAGTACAATAGAAAATTCTAGTAGCAAAAAGGTTTGGGTAATGGACCCAAGTTTGTTTGATGGATAATGGTATGAGTTTTGATATATTTGTAGGTAATACTATTCTATATGGATCGTACATGTCATGCCATTTCCGGTGGTATGTGGAATGTCACATAACTACTCATGGTTAGAGATTTATGGTCATGTGAAGTTGGAGAACCCTCATGAGTCATCTAGAAGCCCCAAAAGGTCAAAGCAGTCAAAGTGTTTGCAAAAGAAATTATTTAAATAATAAAGTTAATCGAGAACTCCCTAAAATAAGGAAAGTTTGATGCTACATGAAAGTATAAATAAGAGGCAAGGATCTCTCATTTAATTACACTTGAACCTATTTAATACCATTGAATATCTATTTTGTGAAAGGTTATTTGGGAAGGTATTATTGATAGAGAAAAGTGCGGCAACAAAAGTTCGGTAGGGAAAATGTGGTAGAAAAAGTGTGGTAGAAAAATTGTGATAGAAAAGTGAGAGAAAAAATGTGCGGCAGAAAAATCATGGCAGAAAAACCGCGGTAGAAAAAGTGCGGGAGAAAAATCGCGGCAGAAAAAAGTGCAATAGAAAAATCACGGCAACAACATGGTTAGGGTCTATTTATGAGAGATATGGCACATCTTGTTTGAGGTATTTTTTATGATCTAGGGTTTATCTCTTGAGAGGGTATTGGATATTCAATATTGTTGCATATATCATATTTTTTGAGGGATACATTTGGTATTTTGTTGTTGGTATTTGGCATATGGGTATTGGTCTTTTGGTTGTGATGTATTGTTGAAGTTGTTGCTTTATCTTGAGGCTACATAACAGTGAGGTTGTGGCACATGGTTTGATGTAAAGGATTATGGTATTTGGTTTATGGATAGAGTGATGAATTGTTAGATAACTTTTTATGGTTATATTGGTGTATGTCTTTGGTATATGGTTGAGGCACATGTTGGGTACATGGTTGAGACATGTAGTTGATGAGTTGGCACATACATGAGGTGTATAGCTGATGAGTTGGCACATACATGAGGTGTATAGTTGATGATGTTGGTACATCTTGATGAGTCAAGGTTGATGCATGGTACATGTTGGCTCAGGTTATTGGTACAGGTTGTTTGGTGTAGGTTGATTGGTACAGATTGTTACAAGTTATTGGTACAGGTTTACAGTGACAATGGTTGATTCAGTGAAAGTGAAAGGTTGTCTACATTTGGAATTTATATTTCAGGGCGGTTGGACGGGCCAAGGAAAGGTGGTTGTAGCCACCTTTCATTTGTAGCCAGAGAACTTAGGGGGTTGTAGTTAGAGAACTAGGGAGTTGGATCTTCCCTCAGGTTGTATCCAGTTGGTACAGGAGCAGACCCAGGGTTCAATGCACCAACAATCCGTAACTACCGGCCCTTTCGGAAACACCTGTGAAGAAGATGAAGTCTCACCTGAGCTGGAGGCAGGGGTGGTTGCAAGACTCAGGTATTTTCAACCTTAGTTGGGACAAATATATGTGATTGTACTACTTAATAAAGAACTTACCACCATTAGTTCCTCAATATGCAAGCAATATCCACTTCGCTAATAAAACAGGGCTTCACAACATTTACACCGATATAATGTTCTTAAGAAATTAGCATCAACAGATAGGTCAAATCTAGCAGACCAAGCACTCAACACATTCATATGGATCAGATCTAATATTCTCACATATCATTAGCACTAAGCGTAAGCAGATCTATCTAATCATCTTAAAGAACTTAGCAAAAGAAGACATAAACACATTAAGACATGCACAGAGAAAGACAACACATTGTTTACATGGTTCAGCCCCACTCTGGGGATACATCCACCAACTCTTCTTATTTATTGTCTTCAGTCAATCAGTTACAAGCACAAATCCATCAAAACCCTTTCTCCACACAAGACAGAAGATCTGCGCAACTCTCTAGATCCTTCTTCCTTGTGTTACAACACTAAGCCTTCCTCAACTTCTTTCAACGACTTGCACTTAGCTCTACAAGTCTCATATAGATGCTTCAATCACATAGATCTAGCACTTATCTCATCAATCTACCGATCGGTTATTTATTACATTGCCTAGACATCTATTTATACTTTAAAATCTAGTCCTAAGCATGGGTAAAACTATGGGCCGACATCCCAATCCCATTACATATTCCCAAAAACCCAAAAAGGACCCAAAAGTGGGTCGAGATCCCTTGATCTCCACTTCGTATTGCGATCCTCCTTCGATAGGCTGACGAAGTCCCAAAATAGGTCACTATGACCAATAATCTCCCAAAACTTGGTCAAGGGCTAACAGGCCCCCAACACTCACTTGTGACTCATCCCGAGTCACTCTGGTCTCATCAGTTCTGCTTCGAAGGCCTCGAACTTGGCTCGATCTGCTTCGATCTGTTGTTGTGCAATGACCTCTTACTTAGTGAAATATTGGATCACTGCGTCGTTTACTATCCCTTCTAGTCATTGTTCTGTTGTGTTAACGACATGTTCTAGCTCTACTCCTCATCTTTCAACCTCTGTAAACAACTGACATGCCTTATCTTGCACATGTTGGAGCCATTGATTAACTTCCATAACTTTGCTATGGATCGTATGGATCTGCTTCTAGGTTGTGCGTTTCTCATGAGACCTCTTCATTCTTTCTATGGATGACAGGGCCTTCAACTACGCCTGTACTGTGTCTGCATGCTGCTTTTCTTCCTGGAGCTGCGAATCTAGTGCCTATAACTATGGTTTCTCAATGAGGTTTTCATATGTTTGGGCACTGCGACTACGCAACTGCTTGCACTCCAAGGCAAGAGATTTTAATCTGTCAACTGCACTGTGGGAAGTTGCTTCCCTTAGGTCTCCCACATATTGAGGGGTCTCAGGCATAGTGTGTAGTTCCAAGTCCCCTATGCCTTTAATTCGACAATTGTCATAGAGAAAAGTGCTCTGTGAACCATTTCCTTTACTTCGAGTTGCTCTACGAGCAACTGTTCCTTGCTTTGTTGTAACTATGATTTTTCTTCATCCCACTTCGCTTGCAAAGCAAGATTTTCCCGTTCTACAACACTGTGTTTCTCCTCAAGGTCTTTTTATACTTGCACTAAATCTTGGGTGGCTTGCGTTGTCTCTTCCTGAGCTCATTGAAGGTGAGCATGTATCAATAATGCAGTGTAGTTGAGTTGGCTCATCTCCCAGTTATGGTGTTTCTGATGGCAGAGGCGCAGTAGAAACTACATGGATGGACTGTAATGCCTACTGCACTCCTTGAAGTTCAACCTTGATCCGATTGAACACCTTCTCCTTCTTAGATTCTTGCTTCTCTGCTATCTCTAGCGAAGCATCGTTCAGTGTTATGACGATGAAGCCGAAGTCGTATGAGGTGAGGGTGGTATCAAATTTGGTCCTCGTTGCTTTTGATTTCTTCCTAGAAGAAGGTTTCGTGGGGGAAACCTTCATTTTCTTCGAGGGGTCCTCCTTGTCTCTAGGCGGTCTAACCTCACCTTTCTTATATTCAACTTCTGTGCCATCTATCTCTCCGTCATCGCCTCCTTTCTCAGGTGAGATAGAAGTAGTCTTCATCGAGGTACTTCTTACATCTTGAACTTCTTCATTTTTCTTGGTATTTCTCAGTCTAGGTGTATCGTGCGCTGCTTCTGGACTGTTAATATCATATAGCTTTGCGAGGTCTGCTGGGATGAGGAAGTTTGCCAACCATTCCTTAGTAATATATTCTAATTCTTCCTCCGTTAGCTTGTCGTATCACTGCAACTATTGTTTATTCTCATCAACGCACGTTGTGATATAGATGAAATGGTGGTCCATGTTGAATTTCATCAAGGGCCTGAACCTATGGAGAGTGTTCAGGGTTATATGAGGCTCAGAATGGATGGATGTCTTCAGCTAGTTGTAATAAGTGTGGAAGACGACATTTTATTTCCATTTCTTGTTCAAGTCACTGGAGTACCAGAGTGTACTGAACTTCATGGCCATAGGTTCAAAGGGCTCGATGTCCAGGAAGGTCGCACCTTCCGACATGTCCCATGCAATAAAATCGATCAAGATGATAAGCCAACTGAAGTGGAACTCATATCCTTGGTCTTGTGCTTCCTTGCATTCCAGTTCCAGTTGGTTTACGAGGTACTTCACCCAATTAATTTGTAGGCCCCATGCACTTCCCTACGAGGTCGACTACAAATCTAGTCACTTGGGTGGGTCAGTTATTTTACACCAACTTTCCTGCGATCAATTGGCAAGTGAGGCACACTACGCCACTCTGGATAAAATATACCTTGTAGCCTTGTGTGCTCTTCTCTACATCTATGTAGGTGTCTTTAATCTTTTGCACAAGAGTGCGATCCATGGCTTTTCCTGGGTAAAACTCCTGAGGGTCAGGGCCTTGCATGCTTATCCTTGTGATCCAATTGATCAATGTTGGATCCACTATGATGCAGCGGTTGAACCATAAATATCCGCCATGGTAGCAGGACAATAGCAACTTGATGCATGAGTTCACTTCTTGGTGCCTTCCGAAGTGATGAATCTTCATGACATTAAGAAGTGTGGACTACACAAGGTTCACTGTCCATGACTGGGGGACAATCTTCGAGTTCTTTCCTTTGGTCCTAGTCAGATACTTATGCGGGGCGAGCATGTTATATACCTTCCTATCGTCGAGGTTGAAGTCGCTAAATTTCAACACTACGATCTTATCTTGGTCTGCACGCACTACGCGTATCCCTTTCAGTAGGTACACAGTGACTATAGCATACTCAAATTCTCTGAGAACACTGTCATGATTTATCACGCCGCTCAGAGGGGGTAGATAGGTGGGTAATATACTCAGGATTAACTTAGCATTCGTGAGATCATCCCTATGCTTAGTTCTCTTTTCATCAACTCGCCGAGATGGACCGGCTCAAACAGTGGATGGAGAGGCCAACATTCCTCTCGTCGAAGATGCTTGTATACCTATAGACACTCCTCTCTCTGACATGAATCTTTCAGTCATTAAGTCGAGGATAACTTCCGTTATTGATTCTTCAACTTTGGTGAGCTCCTCGGACATATGCGCTCAGGATTAAAATTATTGGGGTCACGATGATCTTAGATATGACACTAGAAAAAACAAAAATAGCACAATGATCACTGTATACAATTCGCTTAGTCTGCAGGCTTCAAATTCTCAGTTAGCAAAAGTGTTCTCCATGCATGGAGTGACGGGATAAGTAGGCAACTCGGCAATGGTTCGCTTGTAATGGGTATGAAGCTTCATTAACTCTTTTTCTGTCCATTATGGTGTGGTCTAACAGTCTTGTGACGAGCTATAAATTCTTTTTGACCCGTTCAGAGTGGGAGTTGAATAGATATATCGGCCCCAATGTCTATATTTATTCTCCATGGCGAAGTGCCATGTGTCGCTGTTCTGATATCCCGGCAAAGCTCCAACTCTACAAATTTTCTGTCTTTTCTGTCTGCGAGGTTCCCTCTGGAACCTTCTGCAACTTATATCTCTTCTTACTTTGCTTTCTACCTTTCTTTCCAGTGATCTTTGACTCGATATGTCTTTTTCCATTCTGATTCTTATCTTCTTTTAACATAGTCACTACGCGCTGTTGATATTCTTTCCTAGGATTTAGAGTAACACCTCTTCTTTATTTGGAGTAAGTACTTCAATCTTTTGTGGGTCTTCATCTTCGACATCAGGGTATCTAATGTCAAATAGCTTCGATATGTTCTCTTGTTCTTCAATCAATTGTGCGATCTTTCTGGTCATGAAATCTTTTAATTCTTGCTTATTTTGTTGTAAAACTTCTTCTTCTTCCTTTCGTCTGGCTTGAGCTCAGCCAATCTAAGGTTTCCCTAGTAACATGGTAAATGGGGCACTGTCCTCAATAAATTGAATAATCTCAAAATCTTACTCCATTGAAGTTCCATTGACGGTCATAGGTATCTAAGCAAGCCTTCCACACAGGTTTACCAGTTTTCCTCTGAATAAACCTAGTCCTCCTAATGAAGGAATCATAGCAGGCCTTCCTATAGCTGCCCAAGTTCTCTCTGTCATGATATTCACCTATGTTTCTTCATATAGAACATATTCAATGTCGAAGTCTCCTATTCTTTCTTCGATGCATTCCTTTTCTTTAAATATCTCTGATAATCTAACATGTCGGTGGTCATCCAAGGTGTCTTTCAGCTGTAGCAATACCTTCTCTGATTCTTTTCGGGGTTCTTCTATAGCCTTAGTTTCTGGATATTCCTTAGGGTTTTCTTGTCTTATGTTCATACTTTCAAGCTTAGCAATCATTTTGGGCCAATCCAACACTTCATGGTACATATCTTTGCATCAAAGACAACTAGGTCTTCTTCCAGGGCATTCTTTAGCAAGATGTCCCTGTTTTCTGCAACTGTAATAGAGGGTTAATCATCTCTTTCTTTTAAATGATCCCCAACCTTTTCTATACTGCGCACTAGGATCATAGGAGCTAACCTGCAATAAATTCGTTCTGGGATCTTACATCCATTCGTTAGTCCAAACATTCTTTCTATGCATAGGTATACCATATCTTTCACTATTCTTGTTAGATCTATTAATATCAAATCTTCTTTCGTCTATCAATACCCTAGTTTTCAAACTAGGACAAATTTTATTAAACATACTTAGATCCATACTCTAGAACCAAAAATTTCCACTTATATTACTTCTACAGACCACAAAGCATTCAGATCTAAATTTTTTAACTATTCTTACCTTTATCATAGCACAGATCTTGTAGATCTTATCTCTTTTAATAAGAAATTCTCACTTTTACCTTTCTTAGAGCACAAATCTTTCAAATCTTACTTCTTTCCTTCAGATCCGACCTCTTTTCTTCATATCAATCTTCTTTCTTTAATCACATATCTTTATAAGTCAAGTAGAATACTGTGTTCTAGGGCATAGGTCTATGCACAGAGCTTTCACAATTTTAGGATGAATCTTTGCACATATCTTCTTCTTTCTCAGTTCCCAACAATCACAGTTTCAGGTCCCAGCAACAGAACCATTTGTTGGAACAGGGTCATACCTAGGGTTCAACGCTACAATAGCACACCAACAAAGCCCTAACTACCAACCCTTTCGGAAACACCTGCGAAGCAGATGAAGTCTCACCTGGGGTAGATGCAGGGGTGGTTGCAAGACTCGGGTGTTTGCAACCTTAGCTGGGACACATATCTATGATTGTAATACTTAATAAAGCACTTAGCACCGTGAGTTCCTCAGTATGCAAGCAATATCCACTTCACTAATAAAGCAGGGCTTCACAACATTCACACTAATATAATGTTCTTAAGAACTTAGCATCAACAAATAGGTCAGATCTAGCAGACCAAGCACTCAACACATTCATATGGATCAGATCTAATATTCTCACATATCATTAGCACTAAGCATAAGCAGATCTATCTAATCATCTTAAAGAACTTAGCAAAATAAGACATAAACACATTAAGACAAGCACAGAGCAAGACAACATAGTGTTTACGTGGTTCACCCCCACCCTGGGGCTACATCCACCAACTCTTCTTCTTTATTGTATTCAGTCAATCGGTTACAAGCACAAAGCCATCAAAACCCTTACTCCACATAGGACAGAAGATCTACGTATCTCGCTATATCCATCTTCCTTGCGTTAAATATGTTAGGTGATTTATATGTGCTAAAAAAGACACTAAACTACCCTGAATTAAATTGTCAACCCAGGGTAAGTAAACTTAGAGTTGTAGAAAAATATATGCAAAAGGTAAAATCTTGGTAGGAGTATAGTCTAACTAAGGAAAGTAGCTATCTAAGGCTAATCTACTCAAACAAACCTATATAATGAGCAAACCCTACTAAGCAACTTGAAACTAGGTAACCTAAGTGCTTTTGGGCCAAGGACTGATGGATAGTTCCTAAGAAAGAAAGTAAAAACCCTATTCAAAGCAAACTAGTTTGACGATAAGAAAAAGCAAACTACTAAGCATAATAATCAAATGACAAAAGAAAACTTCTTTAACTTGCCAACCTACATTCAATGAGAAACTACCCTATGAAAGTTGTTATCCTATGGCTTACCTTTACCAATCACTAAGTCTAAATTGTCACCTATATTTGTATTTTCATTTAGGATATTAGTAATATATCCTCAAGTGATGACTAATGAATTAGTAAAGATTGCCTAGCTGATGCAATCCGTCTTCCTCAGCAGGGTTCTGTGACCTCCCAGTCTCTGGATCGATCTTCTTATGAGCTGAAATGGCTCTTCGGGCTCCTATTGGAACCCTTTGAACGAATCCATAGGTCCTTCATGAAAACTCGCCCTGCACAACTTAACACCAGGTGCAAGCCTTACATCTCCATGCGACCACAACCTGGCCTTAGTGCAAGCGCCTTTCACAACTCGCGAGTTCGTGAGTCGAAGACCCTCAACTTCTCTTTCTCCAAATGCCAATACCGGAGATGCGATACAGGTATAGCTCCTCCTTGTTAGCGCCTTCCACACATAACCACCGGCTAGGGTTAAGTTCTAGCACTACTTACAACTCGCGACTTTGCGAGTTGGAGGGTTGAACCCTCGAGCTCCTCCTTTGCAAAATCCCAAAGCAAGATAAGTTAGCGATGGGTTGATGCCTTTAGAAATACTTGCAACTTGCAAATTTACGAGTTGGAGTGTTGAACTCTCGTGCTCCTCCTTTGTGAAACCCCGAAGCACGAAAACTTAGCGATGGGTTGACCCATTCCAAGGTGACGTGTGTACGCCACCTGTCGCCTACTTCCTCCTTTTCTGTGCACTCTGTGTTTGTGTCACCTATCAACCACATGGTCCCCACCTAACATATGTGACATGCGTTTGCACGAGCCCTCAGTGCTCGACACTTCGTGACTTCTACAGTCGAAAAGAAATTCTTTCAACCCCCGAACCCCTGATATGCAATACCACGCAGAGGTTATGATCCAATAGTTCTCCCGTGGCTTGGATCCAATGTTCTGGATCTCCTTCCCTACTCCTCACAACTCAGGACTTCGTGAAACCAAGAATTTGGTCTGCCCTCCAAACTCACGAACCCCAAATTTGTGAAATGATCCAGATCTCTGCCAACTTTCCTCCAAAATGGACGGTCCTGATGCTTTCAAGACTTGACGAGTCCTCTTCCTTCTGATGTTACAATGTTTAAACCTCGCGCACCTTTTCTAGATCCGACAGCTCATGACAACTTGACACTTCTCCCTCGAAGTTTCTATCATCTGTTCTACCCCTCTGTGCGACTTCCTAGGGATTAAACCCCTCACACCTTCTCCTAGATCCGATGTCTATTAGTCCTTGGTGCTAGATCTGATGGCCCAGATCCTTTTTCCTCTGCGCCTCCCAAGGACTAAACCCCGTGCACGTATCCTTGATCCAGCAGCTCTCAGGCAACTGCGCTCCAAATCCGACGGCTGGTGCAATTTCACGATCTCGGCGATTGCAAGTATGGGGCGTAGCCTCCTCTACTCCTCCAACATTCAATTCCTGAATGTGTAGTTATCCAAGGGTTTAAACCCCGTGTTCCTTCGCTTGATCCAACGGTTTTCGGGTATTGGCGCTAGATCTGACAGTTCAAATATGTCCTCCTTGCGTTCTCTCCTCCTGCTGCCTGGACGTAGATTCAACGGTCCATATCTTTCTTCCCAGTGCTGATCCAATGACAGATGTGCTCTTCCTCCTGAGCTTTCTTGGATTTTTTTGACTTAGAAGATTTTCTAAGTCTCGAAGGTCTCGACCTTCAACTCTTCCTCCTACGAGCCCGGTTCCTTTGGGTCTCGTCTACATTATAGAAACGTTGTCCCTTCTTCTCCTCATCCTCTTGCATATTTACTCATGCCCACACTTTGCGTTCGAGGATCTCGAATAACTCAGATTTGAGAAGTTTTCTTGAAAATAAAACTTCTTATGCCCACCTGGCGTTCTACTACTCGATGCACACCTTGCAAAGCCTACAGGGTATTGAGAAACCCTATGAGTTTCTTCTCTTCGACACTTCTCTTTTCTCATAATTCGAAATAGAGCTCCCTAGTGCACTCTATGCATTCACTCGATGCCCTCTTGGTAGAGCTCTATAGAACCTTCAGTAGTTATGTCTTCCCTGAACTCGAGACAGAGTTCATTCTTGTGCACTCCTTGCACCTTTGATGATGAAGGTTCAACGCTATCCCTCTTGAGCTTTCCTAAGGTTGTCTCACCTCTGCCAATGCACACCTTGCAGATTATGTGCACTCCTTGCACTCGGAAACTCCAAGATGGGAAGAAATTGCATTCAAAACACTAAATGCATAAAAACATGCAAACACATATAGACAATTCATGGCAGGAAAAACTACTCTTCTATTAATTCATAAATGACTATACAAGGTGTTTACAAAGGCTGGACTGTAACAAGTCTCATCTCTCTCTCTCGACTTCTCTGCTCTGGTATCTCCTCCTATCCCTACCTTGAGTCCTATTATTCTCTAACTTGTTTCTTACAAAATGAGGGCTCCCATGAGCTTATCCTCAACCACCGTCTCTGAGCTATCGCTATCACCGAGCGGATCCTATAGCTACATTACATAAATGGATGCCCAATCCTAACTATGTCCTAGGCTTGATGTAGGCTACCATTTAAGACAACCTCAACCACTTCCTGAACAGATGCGTGGTTTACTCTTACAACCATAAAAAAATTATTTAAATTTTGAATTTCAAAATTGAGAGGGCTGCGCCTCTTCCTTTCTCCATTAAATACGTGTTGGGTGTGTTGGCTGGCTAGCACACTGCTGACATGGAGTGATGCTATTGCATCATACTCCTCAGCTAGAAAAATCATGATCTCCTGATCATGAGCTCCTCTTCTCTAGTGTTGAAATCCACCTGGATCCCAAACTTTCCCTTGGAGTTGTCCACCTGCTCCTTTGCTTTGTTGTTGTTGTTGTTGTTGCCCTGCTACTCTTGTAGACTACCTTCTGCTCAGCTTCTCATTGCTGGCAGTCTCTACTACTGAACTCAACATCAGCCTTCTGATTTCTTCAATTACCTCGTCTAGCTGCTCCAATGGCTGGTTCTTTGTATGCAATCTTCTCTACTGCACTTCTTCCTCCTTATTAGTGGGCAGATCTACCTGATATCCCATGCTGTCTTTATTTACCTTTGTGACACTAAGTGGCCACTCTGCTGTAGACTCAAATTATGTAGTTTCCTCACTCAGTTGTTTCTCAACATCTTCCCGTGGTAGTTCTGTTGCTACCATTTCTCCTGCTAGCGTACTTCCAACTTCTTCCATCTTCTCTTGGGGTTGGTATGCTCCACTACCTTCTTCCAACTTAGCCTGTTGGATGTGCAAGCTTTGCACCATCACCCTTCTCTCCAGGGATTCCAATTCTTCAAACAGATCAGCAAAATCCATGCTGTCTGCTTCCTCTTCTGTTGCAGAATCCAGTGCTGCAGTCATTTTTGTTTCAACTTCCTAGATGAAAATTTTGAGAAACTCGGTTGAATTCTCTTATTCTTCTCCTTGGGAAAACATCAGTGTCTTCTCCACTTATTCCTCTTATTTGACATTCTTTGTTGTCTATCCTCCTACTATTTTTGCATCTGCAACACCTTTATTGGCCTCAACTGGGCTATGTGGGAGGAATACCCAAATTCCCCCAATCATTAGAATTCTCTTTTGATCCTCCTCCTGGGTGGTGCAATTTTTTAACTTGTCATCATCTTCATTCACATGGTCTGCAAAACCACATGAATCTTCACTTATCAGCACTCCTTGCTGACCTGAACTCACACCTGAGTCCTTGAGACTTTCATATAGTCTCACTTCTTTTCCCATGCCCACCTGGCAATTTGGGAATTTTCTGCTACCCACTGGGAAGTCTATGAGATCCAGTGATCCCATCTCATTTCCCACTTGGAAATTTGAACTTTCACCACTGCCCACCTCGCAGTTCATGAGATCTATAATCGATCTCTTTTCCTCATAACTGAGGGTTTCTCCAACTTCTAGCTCACAGATGCAAACCAACTACGTGTCACTGAGTTTTTCAGCATACCTCAGCCACTTCCTCAACTCTTGTTGTTGTTTCCTGGCCAACAACTTTTGAACAGGCCATTTGGATTTCTTGTTCGGAGGCCATTCGTACCTCCAATGTACTTTTGCCTCCTGCTACATCTTCAATGTCAACTGTTCCATTCTCTCCCTTATATCAACGAGTTCTTTGTCAATCTCTTCTATACTCATCTGCTGGTGGTCTCCTCTTCCACCACGCTCACAGCCTTCTGTAGCCATTTCCATATTTCATTTCCATATTTCACCTGCCCTACTGGCAAGCATATGGATCGCTCTTCATCTGAGAGCATCTCCATGTCCTCCTACATATCGCCTGGATGTCTATCATTTTCTACACACCTTGCAACAATCACCACAGAGCTTTAACACCCTGCTTCTTTCACCTACTGTATACAGATGAATCTCTGCTTTTGATTCCACTTGATGTTACCATAATTTCTCCCACTGTCTCTCCTTTGTCTGTGAACAAAGTAACGATCTCCTCTTTCTCTTTTGTTTGAAATCTACTGACAAAAATCTGCTATGATACCACTTGATGGTATCAGACTATATCCCTTCACAGTCCTCCTCTTGTTTGTGATATGCAAACATAAAATTTGTTGGCTCTGATACCAATTGATGGTGTGTATTAGAGTATTTTCTTTATCTACTCTGCCTCCCTCTGCCTACAGTATTCAGACAAAAAGTGGCTCTGATACCACTTGATGTGTATCAGAACACTCCTTTTCCTATAGCTCCCTCTGCCTGAAATATACAAACAAAATCAGGCTCTAATACCACTTGATGCAATCCCCCTACCTCAGAAGGGTTCTGCGACCTCCCAGTCTTTGGATCGATCTTCTTCTGAGATGAAATGGCTCTTCAGAATCCTGTTGGAACCCTTTGAATGAATCCATAGGTCCTTCATGAAAACCTTCCCTACGCAACTTAACACCAGGCGCGAGCCTTACATCTCCATGTGACCACAACCTAGCCTTAGCGCAAGTGCCTTTTGCAACTTGCGAGTTCGTGAGTCAAAGACCCTCGACTCGTCTTTCTCCAAACACTGATACCCAAGATGCGATATGGGTATGGCTCCTCCTTGTTAGCGCCTTCCACACATAACCATCGACTAGGGCTAAGTGCTAGCACTACTCGCAACTCATGACTTCGTGAGTTGGAGGGTTGAACCCTCGTGCTCCTCCTTTGCGAAATCCTGAAGCACGATAAGTCAGCGATGGGTTGACTCCTTTAGCACTACTCACAACTCATGACTTCGTGAGTTGGAGTGTTGAAACCTCATGCTCCTTCTTTGCGAAACCCTGAAGAACTATAAGTCAACGATGGGTTGACCCCTTCCAAGGTGACGTGTGTATGCCACCTGTCGCCTACTTCCGCCTTTTTTGTGTGCTCTATGTTTGCACCACCTATCAACCACGCGGTCCCCACCTAACGGATGTGACACGTGTTCGTACGATCCCTCGATGCTCAGCACTTTGCGACTTCTGCAGTCGAAAAGAAATTCTTTCAACCCCCGAACCCCCGATATGTGATACCACGTGGATGTTCTGATCCAATGGTTCTTCCGTGGCTTGGATCCAACGGTCTGGATCTCCTTCCCTGCTCCTCGCAACTTGGGACTTCACGAAACCAAGAATTTGGTCTGCCCTCCAAACTCACGAACCCCAAATTCACGAAATGATCTAGATCTCTGCCACTTGTCCTCCAAAATGGATGGTACTGATGCTTTCGGGACTTAACGAGTCCTCTTCCTTCTGTTGTTATGAGGTTTAAACCCCATGCACCTTTTCTAGATCCGACGGTTCATGGAAACTCGACACTTCTCCCTTGAAGTTTCTTTCATCCGTTCTACCCCTCTATGCGGATTCCTAGGTATTAAACCCCTCGCACCTTCTCCCAGATCCGACGACTATCGGTCCTTGGTGCTAGATCTGATGTCTCAGATCCTTTTTCCTGTGCACCTCCCAGGGACTAAACCCCATGCACGTATCCTTGATCCAGTGGCTCTCAGGCCACTGCGCTTCATATCTGACGGCTAGCGCGATTTCACAATCTCAGTGATTTCAAGTATGGGGTGCAACCTCCTCTTCTCCTCCAACTTCCAATTCCCGAATGTGTGGTTATCCAAGGTTTTAAACCTTGTGTGCCTTCTCTTGATCCAATGGTTGTTGGGTATTGGCGCTAGATCTGATAGTTCATATCTGTTCTCTTTCCGCACTCTCCTCCTGCTACCTGGATGTAGATTGAATGGTCCAGATCTTTCTTCCCAGTGCTGATCCAACAACAAATGTGCTCTTCTTCCTGATCTTTCTTGGATTTTTTTGACTTAGAAGATTTTCTAAGTCTTGAAGGTCTTGACCTTCAACTCTTCCTCCTGCGAGTCCAGTTCCTTTGAGTCTCGTCTACGTTATAGAAATGTTGTCCCTTCTGAGCTTCGTCCTCCCAGAGATTTACTCCTGAGCACACTTTGCATTCGAGGATCTCGAATAACTCAGATTCGAGAAGTTTTCTTGAAAATAAAACTCCTTAAGCCCACATGGCGTTCTCCTGCTTCATGCACACCTTGCAGAGCCTACATAGTATTGAGAAACCCTGTGAGTGTCTTCTCTTCGACACTTCTCTTTTCTCAGAACTCGAAATAGAGTTCCCTAGTGCACTCTATGCACTCGCTCAATGCCCTCTTGGTAGATCTCTACAGAACCTTTAGTAGTTCTGTCTTCCCTGAACTCGAGACAGAGTTCCTTCCTATGCACTCCTTGCACCTCTGCTAATGAAGGTTCAACGCTATCCCTCTTGATATACCCTAAGGTTGTCTCACCTATCTCAACACACACCTTGTGGACTATGTGCACTCCTTTCACTCGGAAACTCCAAGACGAGAAGAAATTGAAACTTATGAAATACTTCACCAGTTATCCATTCAAAACATGAAATGCATAAAAACATGCAAACACATATAGACAATTCATGGTAGGAAAAACTGCTCTTGTATTAATTCAGAAATGCCTATACAAGGTGTTTACAAAGGTTGGACTGTAACAAGTCTCAACTCTCTCTCGAGACTTCTCTACTCTGGTCTCTCCTCCTATACCTACCTTGAGTCCTATTATTCTCTAACTTCTTTCTTACAAAATGAGGGCTCCCATGAGCTTATCCTCAACCATCATCTCTGAGCTATCGCTATCATCGAGCGGATCCTACGGCTACATTACATAAATGGATGCCCAGTCCTGACTATGTCCTAGGCTTGCTGTAGGCTACCATTTAAGGCAACCTCAACCACGTTTTGAACAGATGTGTGGTCAGCTCTTACAGCCTTACAAAATTTATTGAAATTTCGAATTTCAAAATTGAGAGGGTTGTGCCTCTCCCTTTCTCCGTTAAATGCGTGTTGGATGTGCTAGATGGTTGGCATGCTACTGACGTGGAGTGATGCTCCTGCATCACTAGCCTAGTCATCATGCATGATTTTAAGATCTAGAGAAAATCTCTCTATGAGGTGCCATCACCCATTGTACTATAAATATGTAACATTGGAGTGAATACATTAGAGTGTTGTCTAGTGAGCCTTTTCTGCCATGTTGTTCTTGTTTATGTTTTATCAATTGGTATCAGACCGAGGTTGTTCTTAAGGTCCTATTAGTCTTGAGTTCCATGGGAAGTTTGATGGCTTCATGAAAGGTTGGAAGGTGGTTTTCGAAATGGATATGCCAAAGATGAATCAGTTTGTAGGGTGATGAAAGATCATTGATAGCAACATATAGATAGTTACAACAATGACAGAAAAATTCGCAGGTTTTGGAGCTCTATAGCAATCCGGAATCCCTGTGTGAAAATCTAGTATTTTTGCAATTTGATCTACCTTCTCTACATGAAGAAATGTGTACCTGCATCATCTGATCTACACTACACGGATCTAAAGTGTTCCGCATGGATATGCAATTTCCTTGTTCTCGCAAAGATATTCCAACACTTGTTTCAAGAATTCTAATGTGAATTATGTTTTTAAAGGAAGAAAGTCACATCGATCTACCCAGTGATCTATCCATCTAGCAAGTGATCCAATGAAAAATCTGATCCATCCACTGATTTTATCCAGCAAGCGATCTACCATTCGATCTGTGGTTTAGCAACACTAATCGATTCTTTCAAATGTTTGTTTAATCAGATCCTTTTGCCTTCCGATCCATATCCCAAATACTCACAGTCTTGTACAACAATTAGGGTTAGATGTCGCTCCGTGCCACATCTACTGTGATTCATCATCGTCTATGATAGTGGACAATGATGTTAATTCATTGCCTTGTGATGTGAAACCCTCGCAGGAAAGGGGTTTTGATCTCAATCTTTACAATGAATGTTGAAGCCCGAAGCCACAAGAGTGGAAAATGTTGCCATATTTGAATCTTCCTCCCTGTGATGATGATGCGGAAGATTACCGAGATTTTCTTGCCATATTGTTGCGGATCTGATGATAATGGACCATGAACCGCTATTTTTCCTGGCAAACATGGGTGGATTAGCCGGATACTCAGTTGCACCTACGAGGACGTGTAGTCCGTTGCCTGGTAGTGGAGCTCTGCACCCACAAAAAAAATCTCAACATAGTGACGAGTTGTGACTTTTGCGATCAATGCCTGTGTCAACTTTCGAAAGAAACGAATGGGATAAATTAGGCACAACACGTTCAAGATCGCCCACTTGGCGAATATCCTCCAAATCTAAGGTATTTATGCTACTACGCTGTTCTTTTGTGATCTTTTCTCTCTTTGTAATCAAGCCGAAAAAAAAAAGAACTGAGATCTGGTATGTGGCATGATTTGGCTCGATCAAGTCCTTTGTATCACATTCAGCAGATATGGATTAATTTGAAGGAGAATTATTGTTATTTCCGTCCATCATGGTGATGGATCATCATTAAGTATCTGCGATCTTTTTCACATTCGGTGGGCTCATGGATCCATGTGCACAGAACGTTGACCAGTCTCCAGCTTCATCTGAATGTGGAGGTCATGAATTGTAAAAAACTGCAGAAACTTGGCGAAGAACAGGCGTCCATCACTGTAGCGATATATTGCACCACTGGCGAAAATTCCATGGAAGCAAAGAAAGATGTCAACAAATTTTTTTTGATTGAAAATCATGGAGCTGTGAAATCACATGCAGTTTGCAACCCTAATCCACTAATCCATTGCATGATTCAAAAAAATCTATCATGTACGTGATCCAACTTATTCAGCACATGATCCACGATCTGAGCATGCGATAAGTGAAACAATCTCTCGCATGGTAACCTTGCTCCTTCATGGGATGCGTTTGACAACGAGTAACCTGGCGCAAGTTTTTGTTAATGAGTCTCTTTTACTCTAGTAGTGCACCTTTATTAATATTACAATGACCCTTCTTTTCCAATTATAAAAAGAGCACCTAAATCAAGTGGAGAGGATAAATGGTAGTTGGTGTGTAAATGATAAGGACTTTATGGTTTGTTCCAATTGCACTTACCCAAAGTGTGCATCTTAATTGTTTTCCTTATAAACTTTAAGTGGAGGTTGTTGTCTTTTAGTGGACATTTTGATGTGAAAGGGTTGGGGATTGATGAAAAATTTAGGTATTTTATTAAAACCTTTTTTCAAAAAGATTTGGGAAAAGCACAGAGCATTTTTAAAGTCATACTTCTAACACTAATCAGAAGTATTATTTTATGATATTTTCACTTTTGAATAAAAGTGATACAGGGGGAGTTAAAGAGAACTAAAGACGTTTTCATGGGGAGGTGAGTAATCATAAGATTTTTTCATATTAGTGAATGAGAGTGAGCATGAGTGAGAGATATTTTTTAAGACTTAGAAGTGAGTGATGAATTGAGTTTTTTTTATGGGAGGTTGTAAGACATTTATTTTTTGAGAATAAATTTATTGTTTTTTTAAGCCTTTGAGAGCATAAATGAAATTTTATGAATTGAAAGCTTTGTCAAAGCATCGCGAAGGAGAAAATACATTGTAGCTTTCCCATTGTATTTGGTCTCATAAGAGAGATACTCATAATAAAATTGTTTCATTTTTTGTGATTGTGTCCTAGATCTGCCCGAAATTTGAATAAGGGGGTCTTAGGTACACATTGTGTAGTGTGCAATGCTTATTTTTTCATGGAGGCTTATATTGTTTATTGTCTAGTTTTGACGATAAAACAATTGCAATTTTAAACACAACACACACAAGCTCTAGCACAATGTTACTCTTGCACATGAATTCAAGCAAAAGTAATGCAAATCAAGAATCAACAAAGAATATTAAAGCAATGAACAAGTCAAGCTCATAATCAAAGGAGAACTACATTCAAAAGCATCGACAACACATTCAAATTTGAAGACTAATTCAACTTCAGAATCAGGATTTATTGTAACTTGCAAATTGTCCTTTTGTAATTTTAATTGTTTTTTTGAAATCAAGTTGAGTTGAATTGAATTTGTCATAAGGTGCATTTTTGGCTGAGCCTGACACCCTAGAGTCATTTTGAGTCGAAATTGACAAGGTTGAGTACTTTAAACTCAAATCATTGTAACCATCAAGTCTTTGGGATGCATTTTTGGTGGTAACCGACATCCTCAACTTCTTGGAAGAAAGCAAGAAAATTTCAAGCGAGCGAGTACAAGAGAGCGTGAAGTTCAAGTGAGCGATTCAATTGAGCAAGTTGCAGATAAGCCTTCTTCTGTCGAGTCAAATTGTAATCAGGACCTACCTGCACAAGGAGACCTTTTTTTAAGTGTTTTGAAATGGATCGAAATCTATAATTATTAGAGTTATTGAACACTCTAATAAACACCACTGAAGACAACACAATAATATTAAACAAATAAACTCTTCAATCAGTGCTAACCTGTTTGCAAGTGACGCAAGCTAAAGTTAGACTTCTTCAATCTCTATCCCAACTATTGAATGGTGAGTTGATAGATCTCAAAAATCCACATCCAGTGGAATGTTCTGAACTAGTTTTTGTTTAGCACAACCCTCTCTATGATGATGATGATGATTTTTTTGATCAACAGTTAGTGAAGGAGCAACTTAGTAAGACAACTCCAAATGCAGACAAAGACAAAACTATTCATGAACCTACATTTCAAGAGTTTTGTTTTGAATTTAGTGAAGAAAACCTTTCAATGCTGCAACAACATGCAGTAAATCCACTTCCACGGATTTCAAAGCAACAGGTTCAGAATATACTTTCCAAGCCCATCATTAGAACTTGGGAAGAAATCATCTACAACAAGAATAGAATAGGACTTGGATATTCCAAGGAAGTTACCTTTCATATTCTCGATTATTCCAGACCTATCAAGTTCCAAAGTGCTAGATTTATTTAAGAAGATTCACTTTCACCTATTCCAGTTCAACATCAGAATGATAAGTGTCAACATTGTAATTGAGTTGGTCACAAGGAGAATCAATGTTTTTATCTCCATCCTTGCTAGCATTATGGTAAGCATAACCATTCTTCAGACAAATGTTCAACGCTGAAGAAACCTGCAAGATTGAAGGTTCACTATGAGTGGATTGATCCTTGGAAATGGTCATCAACAAACAAGAGATTATACAAGTCTTACCGAAGAATTCAATCTCGAGTAAAGACCAATCTTGTAGAACATAACATTTTTGTACCTCACATAAGTGGTCCCCTTATGGAATATCTTTCGAGCATGGCCCTAATGAGATGAGATACCATGTGGTTTTTTTCCACATGCCCACTTTCTATTGTACTCAAATGGAACAAGTATGATACTCTCTTGAGCATCAAAGGAGGGAGTACAATGATGAAACTCTCATGCACCTTAAGGGGGGGAGTTCAAAATTCCAGTGACGATGGTTCATGAAACCACTTGTAGTCTCTCCTTTCAGCTGACAAGGGGGGGAATTGATGATGGAATTGAATATGGTTGCTAGACAGAAAGTTTCGACAACAACAAACATCAAATATGCCAGATGGGCATGAAATTTTCCAAATGGGAAACTGCGATCTGTAGATGACATAATTCAGCATAATTATGGTTCAATAATTTTAAGTTGAATCATACATAATTGGGATGTTAATTTTGATTTTGAGAGCAATGATGTGGACATTTGGTTCACATTGATGGTCATTCGACCTAGCAGAGGACAAGAGGATCCTTCTTCATTACATCTTGGCATTTGATTGAGTTGCCAGGCATTTTCAGGGATGTGTCAGACTAGAAGTTGATTAACTTCTCTTGGTTCACTCTCATCAGATTGGAGTTTACATTAAGTGAACACATTGCATGCATCCTGGATCACATTATTACATAATGACATTTTCCAGAGATGGAAGACTTTGACAGGATTATGGTTCAATGACTTGCAATTGAATAATACACATTATACATTGGGATGCTATTGGACACCTAAAAGTGTCAAAATTGGTTAATGGTTATCCAAAAACCATCAGATACATGGTATCAATTGGTTAGTAGTCATCCCAAACCACAGATTCAAAGAGCACTTTCAGTGATACACTGATAGTATAGTGGTGATACTACATGTTCACCAATTAGCAAAAGACATCAAATTCTTCTAGCTAAAATACTTGGCAAAATGATCAAATTGTCAAGCAATCAGGGAATGTTAAGATATTACATCTTGTTCTCTTCCATATCTCAACTCTCTTCTAGTTCATTTGAAATGAACCATTCAACATCCAGATTGGCAATTTTTCAGGCAGTTCTTCATTGAGGCTCATCTCAAGAGTTTCAGTATGAAGACTTGGAATTGATACCAGTTTATGCTTCATTGCTGGTATTATTGACCAGACTTGCGATTGAGGGGGGGATTGTTAGCCTATGGATTACTTCTATCAATCACTAAGTCTAAATTGTCACCTATATTTGTATTATTCATTTAGGATATTAGTAATATATCCT
>ML798866.1:274165-294638 GCA_009831015.1 Picea engelmannii
GCTCAATACTAATTTCAATGGCAAAATGAAAGGTGTGAAGTAAACAGTCCAATGAAAACTTAGCCATGATAAAAGTAATGTTAAATACCCTACATATTCATGTATAAACCATCAACAATATAACGAGATCATCATTATTTAACTAAGAAATTTAATTGCATTTTAATCTATGAAAGGAAATTGCCTAAAGGAAAACTATGCTATGTCTATTCTAATGATTCAAGCTATGATGAATTAAAAACATAAATTAAACTATGATATCAAGAAGTAAATTGACAATTACAATAACCAATAATGAAGCAAATGAAATCTATCTAAAACTGAAGTAAGAAAACTAAGAATGGGAATTAAATCTATCCATCCATCAACATCCCTGTCAAAGAAAACTCAAATTAAAACTATGTTTTGTTCTAATTAAAAATCTATTCTAAACTTGACTGTAAAATTGTAAAAGAAAGCAAGATTTAACATTTAACTGCATATGAGGGTTAGTAAAGAGAGAGAGACTTTTTAATTGCACACAGAATTAGTAAAGAGACTTGCAACACTGTTCCTAGTCTATCAAATCAACACATACTATCACATATCATCATCTAACCTGCAAAAGAGAAGTAAAACAGTGAGCTACAACAAACTAATTAATTAAATAAAAACATGTACCTACAGGAAATAAGAAAGGGAAATTTCTATTACAAAATGCGTAAATAAAAATAAGAACAATCACCAGTTTGCTGGTGGGCCTCCCAACAAGTCGTGGCTACCTTCTACAAGCACACCACGAACTTCAATAGGCCGAATTCACCATGAAAGCTAAAAACGTAGTTCTGACACTATTCTGGCAATGTGAAAAATAAAAAATAGAGTACAATGAGTTTATCTCCAATATGATGGCTCTTCTACTTTATTAACAATCTAATGACCATCCTAGCAGTATTTATAGGTTTACAAACCAAGTGGTCGACCAGAGGAGGGTTGAACCACCTCTAAATTCAAAAAAATACAATAAATGCGGCTATAACTAACAAAATGGAGGAAGCCAATAATCTCCCTCTTTAGACAACTGAAATCAAGTTGTCTTGAGCTTAGTAGCTGGAGGGGGTGATGATAAACAAAATCCATGTGCTCGATTTGTCCATCACTGGTTGTCAATACCACAACCACCAACTCGCCTTGAGATTTTGTGCAATACTGGGTGTTGGAACGAGTGTCAGGTCGGGTACCGGAACGAGTGTTGGATTGGGTACCTAAATGAGTGTTGGATCAAGTGTCGGATCAAGTGTTGGATCAAGAAAGATGGTGTGTTTTTCCCTGTAATAGAAGAAAAACATGAATTAACTCTTGGAAGCATAAAAGCATGATAAATTAAACTTGATTTAATCATAAAACACAAATTACACGTACCTTATGTCGATTATACCATTTTATCATAAAATTCTTCAAAAAGATCCTTCAAAAGATGAAAAATACATATGGACATATGGAAAAAAGTGTATAATAACATCATGAAAATGATCATATCTCGGGCCCAACATTACCCCCACACTTACGATTTTGCAGGTCCCACTGCAAACAAAAAGAAGTTCCCCTCAGAACTAGGCTTGCTGAGGAGGGTTATTTTTAAAAGCCTCTCCTTCTTGTTGTGTAGGCTTAGCTTTGTGCCTCTTGTGTTTCTTTAATTGTGCTCTAAGGTTGTGGTTAGATTGGGTCATCCCATCGACCAACCGTTGAAGTGAGTTAACTTTTGCTTGAAGGACTGCATTGTCATGATGGAGGTGTGCATCTATTGTCTTCCTCTCTTCCAATTGTTGGAGAAACTGATGGTTTTCCTTTTGTATCTCCTCTATAGTTGGGGCAGAATCAATGATCTCCAAGGAAGTCTTAGGTCCTTTGAAAGATGTGGACAATTTATCAATTTTACGATCTAGAGTAGGCATGGGTAAGTAGGAGCGATGGGAGATCAGAAAGGTGTGGTAGGTTCTGATTTTGTTTTCCTTAGTGGCTCTAATCCCTTCGCAAAGACTTCCCTAATTTTCTTATGAGGGCTCTCAAGGTCGGAGGACACTTGGATGGGATTCGAAGTAGGTGGAGGTTTTGCATAAGGCTTGGTTCTTATGTTCTAGGTACTCTTCCAAAAGGGTCCCTTACCAAATCGGTTAGCTCCTCTCTTGTTTGTGGGAATGATGGGAAAGTCTTGCTGCATTAATTCTTGGGGATTCTTAGGTGTAGGATCAAGAGAAAATGAAAGCATTGGGGGGGTCAACAATAGGATTATTTTGGTCTTTGTTCTTGGTATTTTTCCCTGATGAAGAAGTAGGAATATCAAAAAGATTTTGGTATTGTTCCGACAAAGAGAGGGTTTGTGCAAGGGAGTTTGGAGTTCTTGGAGACTGAGGCTTGGATGGAGAGATAGTTTTTAGTCCAAGTGGCTTTTTTACGGTCTTAACTGTTAAGTGAGGTTTTGCAAATTGGTAGATAAAGTCATCCCAATTTTTCCCCTGTTTCTCTAGTTCGGTAAGAATGAGGAGTTTGATCAAACCGTGGTGGAAGATACTATTGTGGGGTTTAGTCACATTTTTCCTCACTTGAGAGGAAATCTTCTCCAATCTTTTGAGAAAATAAAAGGGAAATTTCAAGGGTTTGTTGAACAGAAAATGAGCTAGCAATCTAAAATGACAAGCTTTGAAGGTGGAGTATCTACCTTCACATGTAATTAACCTTGTGATGATGATGAGGGGATTGAACAATTCTGGCTTTATCCACTCCTTATCATACCCTTGTTCTCCTGAAATGCTCTAGAATTCGGGCTTAAACACCCTGTTATAACTTGAGCGTGGCAATTGATGATTCTTGAACCATCTATCTCCCATTCTTGGAATTTTTGTTGCAGCAGCAATTGACTCTTCTGTGACTGCAAAGTTGAGAGACCCTACATGTGATATCTTTCCATCAAAACCAACTTCAAATTACATAGAAAGACCATCATCATGGCCTTGCAAACTAGACATAAATGCCCCCCAGCCAACACATAAGAACACATCCCTTCACTATGCGAATTTTGGAATGGAAAACAAGTCTGCATAGGAGGAGGGTTCATATATCTTGGGAATTGTGATAGAGTTAAATTCACCAAGCAAGGGCGAAATCAAGCCAAGCAATGGCATAGATTTAGCATAGGATGAATGTGTTTTTGGACAGAGGACGAGATGGCAGAGGTTGGGTGAGATTTATTAATGCAGAGGAGAACAATTGGCAAGGGAAAATGAGATAATAGAGTGCCCAACCCGATTTTGTATGCTTTTATGGTGGAGTACGTTTCCCACATGTGCGCGTGAGCTGCCATGTGTGAAGAATTCAAATTCAAAGGCTCGACTTGGAGCAATTTACTGGTGCGTAATTAGATCAATATCCAAGTCTGTTGACTTGGAAATTTGATCATAACCATATGAAGCATATTTAATCAATGCCTGAAACCAATATAATTGAATGGAATTGAATTCTAGTTACCTGGAATCTAGGACAGTTACTGGTATGCAATTCAATGGCACTTCAAATGACACTTCAAATGACATCTCATCCGACACCTCATCCGGCACCTCATACGGTACTTCATATGGTACCCCTGTGTTCAGTGCATTTTCGCCTCTTATAATGGATAGCCTGCAATTTTGAAGTGTTTTTGACAACCATAGTGGTTAATGAGTAGAGGCAGAGTGCTACATACTCACTTGTTCTTCTTGCATATGACATATAATGTCAAAACCTATAATGAATGGGTTATAGCAAGCATAAAACATGTATTGTCAAACCTACAATATGCAACTTGTAATGGAAGATAACCAATAAAGAGTGGTATGTTAAATAATCAATAAAGAGTGGCCTGTTAAGTATAAGTTCAGCAATGTATAGCACACAGGAGTTAAGCATTTAAAAATAACATGACTATCAATGTAATAACTTGTATCATGGTAATAATACAAAAATTCTTGCAAAGACTCTTTTCTCTAGGAAATGATCATTTGTCATCTCATGAACCCCTCCCCCACACCTAAGTATTGTGACACCTCACAATCAAAAGTATAGGAAACTAGTCAATATCCCCCAATATCCGAAGATTTACAATATGTCAAGTGTAAAGATGAAATTTCATAGATTGGTTTGACGAGACAGTTAGGATATGGCCCCACCTATAGGATAAGAGATCCTATATATAGATAAGAAGAGGTAGGCAAGAGAGTTTCAAGATAGTCTTAAAGTCATTTCCCAATGGAAAGTTGATGAGATTCATTAACCTTAGCTTAACCACACATACTCCATGTCAGATTTGTCTGCAAGTAATGTCGTACATCAGGAGAAGTTTAAATTTAGTATTTGTTTTTGTCAGATTATCATCCTTGCTGGGTAGAATGCCCCACTGCTAGCAAGCCTGTTCAGTACTCAGACGGGTTTTCCTAGTCATACCACAAGTTGGTACCCTCTTCCAGTAGAACTGTTCAGTATCTCGGCAGGTTAGCCTCTTAAACCCTCAGAGATTGGTCCTCCATCTTTTAAGATTTTAATATAAGATTGCTTATGCAAGAAGATGGGGGGACATCTCTGAAAACAAATTTTCTTTCTTTTTTATTTCCAATTGGGATGGTATTTATGTTAGAGGATAACTTTCCGTTATATTATTAGTGGTTGTCCTGATGTAAGGGGTACTTAAGCAGATGTGGCCTATCTAAAGATATGATATAATCAAGCTATTTAGTGTGTAGTGGATGGTACCATCAAGAAAGAATAGAAAGGTATCTCTAGGCTCAACTCACTTTCTTCTTTTGTAGTTATTGTGATGTTTCCATGACTAACTGCTAATTAGACTTCCTTGTTACTCTTTGATAAAGACACTTGACTCACTTACTTAGGTTTCTTGGAAAAACTATATGAGAGACCTCTAGAATTGATAGGTATGGTATCACTTCCTTATACAGTGGTGAAGAGTTTCAAGAGCAACTGCTTTAAAATGCCTTAAAAATGATAATTTCGCAAAAACATGGCTAATTACAGTAAGTCACTATTCATTTGATCTTTAGCAGACACAAAATTTAAGTATAACAATGTTGTGAAGAAAGATCTTGAAACTGTGTACTCCTAGTGAAATAAATACTTACAAAAACCTCTTAGAATTGCCTTATTAACAAAAACTATTTACATATATACAATAGGAAATCTTTAAAAAAAAAATTCAAGAACAAGGGGGGACTTCCCCATCTACTAAGGCCAATGCCTTGTTGGTTGTCATGACCTGTAGAAAATCTTCTTTGGAAATGGGCTTATGATAAAATTTAAGTCGGTGTCCATTTACCACAAAGGAGACTTGTCCATCGTCAATTGTTTTAATTTTTAGAGCTCCATTGTCATATACAGTGTCTACCTCGTAAGGGCCCAACCAACGGGTGGTAAGTTTGCCTTTGAAGGTTTTGAATTGGGAATCAAACAACAGGGCCCAATCACCAGGCTGGAAGTGTTTCTTTTTAATAAACTTGTCATGCCACTTGATCCTCTAGTTCTGGACTAATATCGTCCATTGGATGGCATCTTGCCTGATTTCATCCAACTCATTCAACTGTAGGGCTCGTTTCTTATGAGCCTCATCTAGGTTAAATCCTAATTTTGTGGCAATACAAAAGGTCCTTACTTGGAATTCTATTGGTAAAAGTACTTGTTTCTCGTACACTAGCTCATAAGGGGTATGCCCAGTGGTATTTCTCCAGGTAGTTTGGTATGCCCACAAAGCCTCTGGGAGCCTATCAACCTAATATCGGTGATGTAACTGAACAGTCTTGTTCAAGATGGCATCCGGAACATTGTTTGTGGATTCTACCTTACCATTGGCTTGCGGGTGGTATGGAGAAGATTTACAATGTTTAATCCCATATTTCTCTGTTAGCTCTTTCATCATCTTGGAAGTGAATTGAGTGCCTTGGTCGGTAAAAATTTCAGGAGGGACACTGAAGCAGGTAAATATGTCTTCATAGATGAATTCGACAATAGACTTCTCTGTGGCTCTAAATAGGGCTTTTTCCTCTACCCATTTGGTGACATAGTCCGTACAAACCAAGATATAATTCTTCCTATGGAACATGGGTGAAATTGGTCCTACAAAGTTGAGGGCCCATTTTTCAAAGGGTTCTATCATAACTTGGGCCTGTAAAGGGATTTTGTCAGTTGACATAGGTCTACCTATCCATTGGAAACTATCACAACTTCTCACATACTTGGCAGCATCTTTGAAAATGCTAGGCCAATAGTAACCTGAATGTAACACCTTATATGTTGTATGTTTGTCAGAGAAATAGCCACCACATGGTCCATCATGACAACTTCGTAGTATATCAGGTACCTCATCCTCTCGGACACATCTATGAATATTCAAATTAGGACTTGTGCGAAAAAAATCATGACCAACCCAAGAGTAATTAGCACTTTGTGTAATAATTTTCCACTTTTCATGAGGTGACAAATGAGATGGTAACTTCCTAGTGGCCAGATAGTTTGCCATATCCGCAAACCATGGGATATTGACAGAAAGGTCAAAGAGATTCTCATCTGGGAAACTATCATCTACAGGGATATCATCATCCTCATTCTTTATGTGGGAAAGAAAGTCAGCTACTACATTATCCTTTCCAGGTCGGTCAAGCACAATAATATTAAATTCTTGCAGTAATAAGAGCCACCTAGTCACTCGACCATTAGTTATAGGTTTGTTCATGAGAAACCTAATGGCGGAATGATCGGTGTGTACAAATACTTCATAACATGTAATGTAATGACGAAACTTTTTAATAGCATGAACAAATGCCAGTAACTCTTTCTCGGTGACTGTGTATTTTAACTCGACAGGGGACAAGTTCTTTCTTACAAAATAAATGGCATAGGACTGTTGGTCTTCTTTCTACCCTAATACCCCTCCTATTGCGGTGTCAGAGGCATCAGTGGATATATGAAATGGGAGAGTCCAATTGTTCCCTCTAAGAATTGGTGCCACAAACAGTTTGTCTTTTAGGGTTTCAAATGCAGTTTGACAATGCTCAGTCCAAACAAAATCAACATCTTTTATCAATAATCCAAACATAGGTGAAGCAATCTTTGTAAAATTTTCAACAAACCGTCGGTAATATCCAACATGTCCAAGAAATATTCTCACCTCTTTCTGAGTCTTGGGAGGTGGAAGTCTAATAATGACCTCAATCTTTGCAGGATTCAATTTTATTCCTTCAGATGAAACATGATGTCCTAGAACCACTCCTTCAGTTAACAACATTTTTCATTTTTCATGACTTAGAGATAGGTTCATTTCCTGAAATTTGATGAGGACTTTTTCTAAGTTGTCTAAGGCTTCCTGGTAAGTGTTTCCATAGACTGTGAAGTCATCCATATAGACCTCCACACAATCATGAATAATATCGAAAAATATCCCTAATACTGCTCGTTGAAAAGTGGCAGGGGCATTACACAATCCAAATGGTAAGACCCTATAGGCATAGGTGCCCCAAGTACAGGTAAAGGTAGTCTTGTCCTGGTCCTTGGGTGCTATAAGAATCTATTTGTACCTGATGTACCCATCTAGAAAGGAGAAATACTTCTTTCCAGACAAGGTATCTAGAACTTGGTCAATGAAAGGAAGAGGAAAGTAGTCTTTCAGAGTGGCCTTATTGAGTTCCTAGAAATCAACACAAATTCTCCATTTCCCGGTCACTTTCTTTGGAACCACTACAAGCAGGGATACCCACTTACTGTCAGACATGGGATAGATAAATTCAACATTTAACAAATTTTGGATTTCCTCCTTGACTATGTCTTTGAGTGTTGGGTTCATTCTTCTCTAGGGTTGCCTAACAGGTGTTACTTCCCCCTAGGTGTATATATGATGGATGCATGTGTCAGGGTGTATACCCTTCATGTCAGTGTATTCCTTGGCAATGGTGCAAAAATGTTAGGTGATTTATATGTACTAAAAAAGACACTAAACTACCCTCAATTAAATTGTCAACCCAGGGTAAGTAAACTTGGAGTTGTAGAAAAATATATGCTAAAGGTAAAAGGTTGGTAGGAATATAGTCTAACTAAGGAATGCAACTATCTAAGGCTAATCTACTCAAGAAAACCTATCTAATGAGAAAAACCTACTAAGCAACTTGAAACTATGTAACCTAAGTACTTTTGGGCCAAGGACTGATGGATAGCTCCTAAGAAAGCAAGTAAAAACCCTATTCAAAGCAAACTAGTTTAACGATAAGTAAAAGAAAACTACTAAGCATAATAAGCAAATGACAAAAACAAACTTCTTTAACTTTCCAACCTACATTCAATGAGAAACTAGCCTATGAAAGAAAATAAATAAGAAAGTAAGCAAAAACACTTATCTAACCTATTAAAGCAAATAGACAAACAAGCAAAGACAACTAACTAACCTACAAAAGCAAATAGACAAGTAAGCAAAGACTTCTCATTGAACAACTACCCAGCCAAAAGGTAAGTCGACTAAATGCCTAATGCAAAACTATTTATAATGCATGAAAGGAAATTTAAATGCTCAATGCAATGCATGAAAGGAAATCTATTCTATTGAAAGCAAGAAAGACTACCAACTAAACTTATGAAAACAAGAAACTATCTCTTCTAATCTACAAAAGCAAGAAACTATCTTTAATTTATGAAACACTCAAATGTAATGCTAGTGGTTGTGTGAATTCCTTCGGTGGTGACAGGCGATATATCGATGACACTTGACAACAAAGGACAGTTCTAATGGTATAAGCTCAATACTAATTTCAATGGAAAAATGAAAGGTGTGAAGTAAAAAGTGCAATGGAAACTTAGCCATGATAAAAGTAATGTTAAATACCCTGCATATTCATGTATAAACCATCAACAATATAACGAGATCATCATTATTTAACTAAGAAATTTAATTTCATTTTAATCTATGAAAGGAAATTGCATAAAGGAAAACTATGCTATGTCTATTCTAATCATTCAAGCTATGATGAATTAAAAACATAAATTAAACTATGATATCAAGAAGTAAATTGACAATTACATTAACCAATAATGAAGAAAATGAAATCTATCTAAAACTGAAGTAAGCAAACTAAGAACGGGAATTAAATCTATCCATCCATCAACATCGTTGTCAAAGAAAACCCAAATTAAAACTATGTTCTGTTCKAATTAAAAATCTATTCTAAACTTGACTATAAAATTGTAAAAGAAAGCAAGATTTAACATTTAACTACATATGAGGGTTAGTAAAGAGAGAGAGACTTTTTAATTGCACATGGAATTAGTAAAGAGACTTGCAAGCCTGTTCCTAGTCTATCAAATCAACACATACTATCACATATCATCATCTAACCTGCAAAAGAGAAGTAAAACAGTGAGCTACAACAAACTAATTAATTAAATAAAAACATGTACCTACAGGAAATAAGAAAGGGAAATTTATATTACAAAATGCGTAAATATACATAAGAACAATCACTAGACTGTTGGTGCCCCCCCCCAACAAGTCGTGGCTACCTTCTACAAGCACACCACGAACTTCAACAGGCCGAATTCACCATGAAAGTTAAAAATGTAGTTCAGGCACTATTCTGGCAATGTGAAAAATAAAAAACAGAGTACAACGAGTTTATCTCCAATCTGATGGCTCTTCTACTTGCTTAAAAATCTAATGACCATCCTAGTAGTATTTATAGGTTTACAAACCAATTAATCGACCACAGGAGGGTCGAACCACCTCTAAATTTGGCAAAATATAATAAATGTGGCCATAACTAACAAAACGGAGGAAGCCAATAATCGTCCTCTTTGGACCACTAAAATCGAGTTGTCTCAAGGTTAGTATCTGGAGGGGCGATGATAAACAAAACCCATGTGCTCGATTTGTCCATCACTATCTGCCAATACCATAATCGCCAACTCGCCTTGCGTTTTTGTGTAATACTGGGTGCTGGAACGAGTGCTGGATCAAGTGTCGGATCAAGAAACATGGTGCGTTTTTCCCTGTAACAACAGAAAAACATGAATTAACTCTTGGAAGAATAAAAACATGATAAATTAAACTTGATTTAATCATAAAACATGAATTACACGTACATTATGCCGATTATACCATTTTATCATAAAATTCTTCAAAAAGCTCCTTCGAAAGATGAAAAATGCATATGTACATATGGAAAAAAGTGTATAACAACGTCATGAAAATGATCATATCTCGGGCCTAACAACAACACTAAGCCTTCCTCAACTTCTTACAACGACTTGCACTTAGCTCTGCAAGTCTCACACAGATACTTCAATCACATAGATCTAACACTTAGCTCATCTATCTAGCGATCGATTATTTCTTACATTTCCTAGACATCTATTTATACTTTACAATCTAGGCCTAAGCATGGGTAAACCCGTGGGCCGACATCCCAATCCCATTACATATTCCCCAAAACCCAAAAAGGACCCAAAAGTGGGCTGAGATCCCTTGATCTGTGCTTCGTCTTGCGCTCCTCCTTCGACAGGCTGTCGAAGTCCCAAAATGGGTCACTATGACCAAGAATCTCCCAAAACTTGGTCAAGGGCCAACATAGCCTAAGAAACTAGGGGGTTGGAGCCTCCTTTCAGTTGCAGCTAGAAAACAAAGGAAGTTGGTGCTTCCAATGAATGTAATTCTTCAAGACATATAAGAAAAATCATTCTGTGGTTTTCTCCCTCTTTGGGTTTCCACGTAAAAACATTGATGTATTGTGTATGTATATGATTTCTCATTTGTTCATTGTTTATTTACTCTGCAATTATTGGATGATAATGCTACACTGATATAACACTTGTATTATATGGTTAAAAAGCATTAAATTGTTCTATTACTGATTCACCCCCTCTCTTAGTAATCCAACAACATATACATGTGATCAATAGTTGTACTATAAAATATAATATAGGTTTACAAAACAATCACCCTATTTGACGCAATAACACATTATTAAGAATTAGATCCCAACAAAACAATAGCCTTCCTATGATGTTGTTTGCGATTTTCAAGATTAAGGTTCCACCACAATATGTAAAGGTGGATTGTTAATTTATATGTGCCTAACATAAACAACCATTTTGAGATTCAATGTGAAAGAATGATAATCAAACTTAAACATATTACTCTATGGTAAATTAGATGATACTTGAGATTCAAGGTTAAAGAATAAGAATAAACAATTTTAAAAGTATTAATATACGATAAATTTGTAAATTTATTTTTATTACTTGTAAGAATTCTAAATTTTTTTTTTTTTTCCCTATGTTTAAATGCAGACACAAAATTCATACCTCTCAAAATAACTTGATAACATAACTTGTTAATAATAAGAATTGTTATCATAGGATTTGTACTTGTGGAAATCCCAACACAAGACCCCAAATCTTTCATAACTATGGAAGATCCCACCACTTTCACCTTAGAAAGAACTTTCCTCATTTTAGTGATGGAAGAGGTCCACCACAAGGGAGGCTTCAGTGGTTACCTCAAGGGATAAAAGAAACAAGTATAGTAGCCAATCCTACCACCCCGTCTCTTGATCACTGAAAGATTGGTCCAGGTCAAGGTAGAGAAGAGGTATGAAGTTGTTTAAGTACCCACCCGGAACAAGAACACTTTACAACATATATATGATTATTTACAAGTCCAAACATGCAATTAATATCTCCTTAAGACACTAGAAAAGATAAATTTCAATGGTTGTTATAGATTTGCAACAGTAAACAATGATATAACAACATCAACAATTAGTGCTCATAAATGCAACAATTGACCATGAAATCTTAGCATACATCCACTAGAACATTATCCAATTATTAGATACACTTTTTGAATAAGTCAGGACACGTTTAAGAGTGTATTCAACAAATTAGATTGTTATTAGATGGACGTAGCAAACTTCTGTAACAATAACAAATTATCCAATGAGTTTGTCAATGTTAGTGTTAGTTCAGTTAGTAGAATGCAAAGAGACTTGAGAAAATGAGTTTTCCAAACATTTCACCATGAGAATTCTTTAAAAATAGTGCCTTTTAAGGGTTATGGAGTCTTATAACAAAAAATGAAACTAAACTTGAAACTTGATCTAGTTGCAATCAAGAGGTAGGATTCAAACCCTAAGGTGCAAGCACATTTGGGCCTTACACTTTGAATCTTGAGGAGAAGGATTTCTAGGGTGCAAGCACATTTGGTCCCTAGAAACCTCTTCTCCCTTTTTGTAGCTTCAACTAGGTCAAAATCAAAAGTCTAAGGATGGAATCCTAAAGTGCTACCATTTTAGGGCTTTAGGGTTCAAAACCTAACAAGGATTCTTTCACAAATTTTGGACAAAAATCACCTTGTGAGAGGAAGAATCACTTATGTTCCTCTCTTAGGGTTTCACCAAGAAAGACATCTTGCATAAAAATAACAAATTTACCATGAAACATTTATAGAATGAGAATAAATTGCAGAAAATTCACTTACTTCATCCAAGAAACCATGAGATAAAACCATAATTTCATAAATTTCCATCCAAAATCAACAAAACCATCCACAAGTTGACCTTCCAAGCATAGCACATGAGAGAAGAAGAGATAGTAACCCTTAAAGGGTGAAAATTTCAAGATAACTCTAACAAATGGTGAGAAGTTATGGTGATAAAATGAAATGTGAGGGTAGCCTTGTTGGCATAGGGGCAGACCCAGGATTCAACTCTAACAATGCACCGACAAGCCCTAACTACTGGCCCTTTTGGCAACACCTATGGAGAATATGCAGTATCACCCTAAGTAGCAATAGGGGGTTGCAGGACACATGTGTATACAACCAGAGGAAATGAAAGTGGATTCAAAAGAACAACACACAAAGATCTAGTTATTATTTACCAACTTAAACCTACTTCGCATGGCTATATCTCAGATCTAGCACAATAATACAATAAAAAAATAACAGAAGGAAAAGAACACATCATCAATCACACATAACAACAAGATATATGTGGTTCAAAATCTCTCTAGCGGTGCTCCAAAGAATCCATTGGTTTCTTTTTCCACTTGTTGAGTTGTCCATGATCCATCTTCCTTGCTAATTTGTCTTCCTCGATATTCTCGTTCAATGAATCGTTTTCCCTTACTTCGCTCCTTCTTTTCTTCTTCTTTTACCACTTCAACCCAGTCTCAGTCACTGTGCCTTCCAACCAGTTCGTACTTCACCTTTATTCCTTAATATTCTCTTCCTTCCATAACCAAGGGCCAAAAGGCCTCCAACACTTGCATGTAACTCGTCCCGAGGCACTGTAGGTTTGAACCTTCTTTTTTACTTCGACTTCATATTGTGTAGAGAAGCCTGTGCTTCCAGCTATGTCCCTCCCATCCTTATGAAAACTATCTTTTCTTTGTCTAGTACCTAGTTTCAACTGCACTTGGTACCTAGACCCTTCCTCTTATGCTTTTATTGAGAGCTACGAGGTAGCTGGTTGTCATAGTACAATTTCAACCGGCTCACATTCACTAAACCTTCCTTCCATTCTCCATTCAAGGTATTCAACTGTGCAGATCCTCCTTCTATAACATAGGAAACCTCATATGTCCCAAGCCAATGTGTCCTGAGCTTCCCTGGATGCTTCATGAATTTGCTATCATATACCAATACCAGATCTCCTTACCTAAATGCTTTCTTCTTGATATGCTTGTCGTGGTAGGACTTCTCTCGACCCTTCTATACCTGTTGATGGAATCCTGCAATGAACCTGTCTTCTTCTATTTCTACCAACTGCGTGAGCCTATTTTGAAAAATGCCAGTGTCATCCATATTTGTAATTGTTGTGATTCTTAGACAAGGAACCAAATATTCCATAGGTAACACTGCTTCCAACATTCTTTCTAGTTCGATCTTGACTTTCTTCTTATACTTGGGATTCAATCTGCAAGGTCTCTGTTTGACTGGCCTTGCATCTGGTTTCAAGGGGATCTTCATTTCTCCCATGGGCCCTTTAATTCCCTTCATGTATGTGAACTTGGTTGGAAACAAGTCCTGATATTCATGCAGTAGTTCTATGATCTTATCAATAGTGGCATCATCCAAATCATCTCCAACGTTTGTGAGCTTAGGTGCTTTCTTTGTTCCAATATTAAATTTCTTGATTTTTATTGGTTGTCCAATGAAGGGTAGTTCAACTCCTGGTCCTTCTATGTCTCTCTGTCCTTTAGTTTATGTGATGTTCGCATTCCTAGGATCATCGTCTTCATCAACATTGATATTGTAACAACCTTGCAATTTCTGAAGAGGTGTAGTCCATTCATCTTCTTCTTGCTCTAAATGGGGGTTAGTTTCCTCCTCAAATAATTTTTGTCTTACAACTTGTAAATCCTGATCTACTGTGGGGTACTGAATTTCAAATAAAAATGTAGCTACAAAGTTTTGAGTCATACCATATGATGCAAGAGCATCTCCAATAATAAGCGAGCGTGGGACAAACGCCAACGCATTTTGTCACATGATGAATT
This sequence comes from Picea engelmannii, assembly GCA_009831015.1. NCBI lineage: Eukaryota > Viridiplantae > Streptophyta > Pinopsida > Pinales > Pinaceae > Picea > Picea engelmannii. The sequence goes on from ML798866.1 coordinate 288,722, forward strand.
GTTTGAAATGTTTTGAAGTGGATACGCCAAACTTAAATGAGACAATTAAGAAAGGGTGTACTTGTAGATTATAATCAGACCTTGAGCATCCTGCTCTCGTCTGAAGGATTAAGAGGCATTTATGCTAGTAAATGTAAGTAGGTAGCTTTAAATTCTTAGATTAGGCAGTTTTAGGAGCCGGAGGGAAAACGTATATAGACACCCTCACTTGTATCATTGTAACATTAGAATGAAAGAAGAACATAGAGCACAGAGAGAGGAAGAAGAAGAAAGCTGTGTAGAAGAACCCATGTACAAAAGTTCTAAGATTAATATATGAAGCTTGATTCAGATTCATGGTGTTCAATTACTTTCTGTGTATGCATGATTGAATGTTATGCTCATGCTTGTTACTCTCTGTTATGCATTTGCTTTGATGTGTGAATGTATGATTTCATATTTAATGTCTGAAATCTGAAGAGAGGGAGAGTAAGGAATGAGTTTCAATTGTTTCTCTGTCTGAGCAAGAGTTTTCCTGCAAGGAGTGTAGTGAAATTGTCCGCAAAGTGTGCGTTGACAGAAGTCAGAGTTCGTCTCTGCAAGATCAGGAGGGATAACATTGTTCTCATTCTCGCAGAAGTGTAAGATAAGCACAGGAGCCATGCAAGGTGTGCGCAGGTCGAGTAGATTCTCAGAGGTTGCAACCTGAGGGAAGAATTGAAGGACTGCTACTGCAAAAAGAGAGGACAGAGTCTAAGAATTCAAATACTTGGAGTGTATTTGAAGAAGTGTCGCAAGGAGTGCGCGCAAGAATTTTCCCCAAAGAACTTGAGGATTTTTCAATCAAGATCAGGAGGGATAGGATCTTCGAAGCCATCGAAGAAAAGATCAGGAGTTTTAGTACCTTGAAGCATTCAAAGGGGAGGCATTGCAAAGTTACTTCCAAGAAGATAAGTTCCAACGAAGGAATACCGTGTTCGCTTCGCAAGAGTCATCAAGGAGGCATTGGATAGTCAGAATTATCCATGGAGAATTCGCAAAGTCCTGTGAGCCATCAGATCATGCAGAGGAGTAGGGGAGTTACGGTTTAAAACCTTTGCATCAAGATTCGCGAGGTTGTGAAAGGCGAAGTCCCGAAATAGCGAAAGAATCTGAGCCGTCCGTTGGAAGGAGGACACGTGTCGCGAGATCCTCTCTATAGGGGATTCAGACATTGGGGTTTAGAGAAGGAAGTCCTTTAACTTCGTGAGTGGTGAAGTCGCGAGAGAATCGTAGTTGTCCATTCGAGGAGGACAGGTGGCAGAGATCTAGGGATCTCATGAACTCAGAGGTTCGCAGGGTGAGAGCCCAAGAGATTGGGTGCTCCAAGTCGCGAGTGGCGAGATCGTGAGGAGCTAGGACAACCCTAAGATCTGAGCCAACAAGGGTCGTTGGATCCCTCATATAATCTCATTTCGTGGTTTCATGGGTTGAAGAGCCAAAATATTAGCATCAGGATTTGCAAAGTCGTGAAGTCCAAAACTACAAAAAGGTGGGAAGTTCCATTGTGGGACCCGCGTTAACGACGTGTCGAAATTTCAGCATTTCGGCATATCGGCGAATAGGAAGTCAAGACTTTTTTTCCCGAAAGTCCCGAAGTTGCAAGTTGTGATAAGGAGTAGCGAGGATTTTAGGATCTCGACACTTCGGGTGTCGGGGTACAAAGGAGGTAGCGCTTCGGGAAGCGAAGTCACGAAGTGCCGAAGCTGGGCACGAGGGACACGTGGTAGAACCACAAGGTGGGCCCGTGTAATAAATAGGCGAACACATGTCACCTATTGAAAGGAGTCAAGACCCATTGACATCTTGTGTCTCGGGGATTCGTGAGATAGGGGAATGAGAGTTCAACCCTTCGACTTGCGAAGTCACGAGTAGCGAGAACGCGAGGAGAAATGTCAACATCGCTTCTCGGGGTTTCGTGAAAGGAAGGTGCCAAGGTTAGACGCCACAACTTGTGAAGTGGTGAGTAGCGAGAGGAGCTAGCATTAAGCTTAGTCGGTGGTCACGCATGGAAGGCACTGACAAAAGAGGAGCTATACCCATTTCGCGATTTTGGGTATCGCTTGATTGGAAAGGGAGAGTCGGGAGCCTCGACTCATGAACTCGCAAGTGGCGAGTTGTGACAAGCACCTTTTGGGTGAGGCCTTGGTCATAGTGTTGTGGTCACACAGAGAAGTGGAGCTCGCACCTAGTGTTGTTCGCACAGGGAAGCTACCAAAAAGGACCTATGGATCGATAATTTGTGATTCTAGCAGGGAATATAAAGAGCCGATTCGGCTCGAGGGAGATAAAGAATGATCCTGTGAGTGGATCTTGGCCCGAGGGCCGATAGGTCTGCGTCACCATATAAATCTGAAGTGGTGAGGCGCATTTCTTCTTGAATATAACAATTGATAGGTGTTGTGTCCAAAGTGTTAATGAATTTATGCATCCACTGTTCCCAAGGAATGCTACTCCAGGCCTCCTCACAACTTCGCACATGGTCCTTCAGGAAACTCTAACCTGTATAATGGACTTCACACCCTTCAACTTGGTCTGAAAAGCGTATTGTCATTAAAGTGCGACATTGCACCCAGTCCACGATATTCTTCTTGTGTTTTCCCCACCATCTCACTGGAGTTGCTTTCAAGGCTTCATCCAGTGACAATAGTCTCTATTGTACTCGTACAATTTCTTCAAATTGTAGTAAGAACGTTTCTAAATGATTTAAACCATCAAATGTGGGAATATTACTTACTTCTGTGTCAATCCAGCTAACTTCCCTGGTCAATCTAGCACACCTCCGGGCATAAAATTCATACATTTTGTTATGCCAGTTATTTAGTGCTTCTTTCTAATCTGATGAGCATGTGTTGTCACTTTGCCAACTTAAGTTTCCATCTGCTGTAGGATTAATGTAATTATGTTGTCTTGCTGTCAATTTATATATATTCTCTAGCTCATAAGCATGGTCTTCTTCTCTGATGGGTTATGTGTATCTACGACCTTCATCAGGATCAAGAGGTGCAATGACCCTAAGGCCGTCACCTTCAAACGTCATTCTTATTTTCTCTAAGTCAACAATAGTGGAATTGTTGAAAGGCCAATCAATTCCTAATAGCGAACGATAAGGACAACTATCATCAACTATCTCAATCACCTCGAAGTCTAAAAACGTCCTTACCCCGTCGATGTCCACATGGACATGCTCCAGTCTTCCAAAGGGGATTACTGCCTATTGATTATCCATCCCAAGTCTGATAGGAGAGTAAATAAACTTAGATTTTCCCATCAATTCCCAAGTTTGTTTCATCATAACATTGACTTCTGACCCTAAGTTGAGGACCACATAATATATGTCATAGTCTCCAATATGAACATCAAGTTGTAGTTCCTTGTTTGTCCTTCTCTTTCTGGATACTTGATGTACTTCTCTATTCAACAGAGGGTCTACCTTCCCTGGATCATATTGTCTGATCAAGTGTTGTAGTTCTTACACAAATCTTTCATCCTTAATCAAATAAATGAATGTATATAAGAAACTGACAAGATTGCTTACCTATTTTCCTTCTTTGAGCGAAGCAAACTGATAAAATGACAAAGGCATTCCACATTCTCTCACTTCTAGTTGTGTCTTTGATGAAGAAGCCTGATCTCTTCCAAATTCTATTCTTCCCTCTTCAAACGTCTTCTTTTCTTCCCTCATATCAAACACTTGCATATTCTCTAAAGCTCTCCTGACCCTTGATCCCTCTGTAGTCTTTCCTAGATTCACTATGTCTTCTCCTGTAATAGTGCCTCCTCTAGTGATAAAAATGACTCTGGGTTCCTCTTCATGAGGTTCTGCTGATATTAATTGTACTTGTTGGTTTTCTCCTCATCTCTCCTGAAGTTTGGCTAACAACACATGACAATCCTCAATAACATGTTCAAATGAGTTGCAGTAGCTGCAAGTGGTACAAGGGTTCTGACAGTACCTTGCCAAATGTCCTGGATGTGCATAGTTATAACAAATGATCTAACCTCGACCTTGACCCATGCCTCCTCCTCATCCTCTTCCTCTGAATCCACCACAAGGGTTGAAGTTTCCTCTTCCTAGGGAATTAAACTATGTAGCATTTCCCTCCTGTTGCATCTCTCCTTGAATCCTATATGTATCTATTGACCTTTCATGCAAGAGGTCATAAGCCCTACAATCCTTCTCATCATGCCCCACAGATTTATAGAATGTGCAGTAAATATTTGTAGGTGTCTAGACATATTTTTTCATGTATTAACATTCACCAAGGCGATGTCTATTTCTACATACCTCGCACAAGGGTAGAGTAACCTGATTGAAAGGGCTCAGAGCTCTAGAGGCTAAGTACTCATTAAACATGGGACAATTAACCTTGTCATGACCCTTTGACTTGAATCAGATACACCATATGTCTTCTCTTTTATCTTTTCCCTTGTATTTCTTCATATGTTCGATCTGCAGAGATAAGATATTTAGCTGACTCAAAATTTGAATCATACCTAAGCTAGATTCTCCCATAAGGGTTGATTCTAGTTTCATGGAAATATCCAACGCTTCATCCTATGAAGCAACCTTCTACTGCATCAGAGGAACTCTGATATGTGGCAAGAGGGCAGCAATGAACCATTCCTTTTTCTGCTCGTCTAGGATATGAAAAATCAATCAGCCTGTCAAGGTATTATACCTATGATCAAACTCCCAAACATGTTCAACTACTCTCTTCTTGATTTCTTTCAATTCTGTAATGCATTGCAACTTCGACTTGGGTTTCTTGAACTCTTTGCTCTATGCAGTTTTGATATCATTTAGAGGTTTAGGTTGTGAAACTCCTTTAACAAAATTCATGTACCATCTCTGATCCAGGAGGCTCCCCAGGCTCAGAAAATGCTCAAAAATCAAATTTCTTAGAATTGGATGAAACCAATTCCATCATGACCGGCTTGTCGTGTTGATTCTGACAGTATATTTACTTCCTCAAATGGGCTCCGTATGCGAAATTTATCGTGTTCTGATCGAAAAAATAAATAGGTAAAAATTCAATAGGTCCAGTCAAATGATGACATCAACAGTGCTGACATGGTAGAGACAAGTGGCGACAAGTGGTAGTCCAACAAAAGGTGACTAGTCAATGACAGGGATCCAACCAACAGCTGACAAGTGGAATTTTTTTGGCAAATGGTTGGGTGCCACGTGGCCCAGTCATGGGCTGCCACATGGCACCATGGTATTGGTTAATGGTTGGTGGAAAAATGTTATGGAGCTCATGGGATTTGAACCCATGACCTCTTGGTAGGCGCCCAAGACTTGGCCAAAGTCCTTATTACCAATGGGCCCTTGATGGTGCTTATTAAATATAACCCACTTTGATTTTATTAAAGTGTATTGTAAAGGTGTATGGGCGCACAAGGGGATAAGCCCCAACCCAAGGATCTTGGGGATATCCCATAAAACCAGGGGGACGCGCATGAGAAGGGGCTTAGCCCACGTAAGGCACCCTATTTTGAGCCCTGATCCCATGCAGAGTGCCATAAGACCAGGGGCACGTGCCCCGTTAGGGGGCTTAGCCCTATATTTTCACAAATGTGGGTTTTTCACCATATATTCGTGATTTTTTAATGATGTTTTAAGAAAATTTAATGGATTTTGCCCATTATTGGGAGATACTGGACTCTTTTTGAGCCCGGATTTTGGGAGGAAGTTGGGAGATGGTTACCAAATTCAAATCTATATAAACCAGACCTATTGGAGGCCATGGGGGGATCATAAGAGAGACTTTTTGATGTAGGGTTTTAAAGGAGCAGTTTGTAAATTTTGGCCTTTTCACATGTTTTGAGAGGCGTTTTTCTCATGTTGTTGAGAGGATTTTGATGGTACATGCATGAATATGAGCAAGGAGTGTTA
>ML798866.1:303604-326070 GCA_009831015.1 Picea engelmannii
GGGGGGGATCATAAGAGAGACTTTTTGATGCAGGGTTTTGAAGGAGCAGTTTGTAAATTTTGGCCTTTTCTCAGGTTTAGAGAGGCATTTTTCTCATGTTGTTGAGAGGATTTTGATGGTGCATGCATGAATCTGAGCAAAGAGGTCTTGTACAGAAGACATGAAGCATGTAATGTAACAACAAAGAGCATTATAAGATAACTTTGATCATTTTAAAGAGCAATAAAGAGGTCCTCCACTTGGAAGCGGGCCTGGAGACGTAGACAACGATTGGTGAACTCTATTATCAACCTCTTGTCTCTATTTCTCTTTCTATTTTGTTGTTCTATTCTCTTCATTTGTAGCATGAATATTAATGCCTGATCTCTTTATACATTAATAAGCATCAAGTAAAAGTCACATTTGATATTCCGCAAACAAGATAACAATCCGATGCAAAAAGTTCATTAAACTAACTTGCAATTTATCAGTAATACCTTCATTTTTGGATCAATCTCAGTGCGCGATCTCTTAAGGTAGTACTAAACTGAGCTCCCTTAACAACTTCTTCATTGGCTTGCTTAATACTCCATATAACTTCGCATAAGAACCAATGTTGATCAAGATATTAAGATCCATCTCCTCTAAAGATAGGTAGCCTCATTTCATCTGCCATAGATCTTACTAGGGTGCTTGACTGAGTATGTGTTGAACTACTCGTAACAGTGCTCTGGGTGCTCTGATAGCTCTGACTACTATGGTTACTTAATGCTGCTAAAATAATAGGAGTAATAGTACTTAGTTTGACGGTCGACGCAGCTCCTAAAGTTTATGATTCTTCTCGATGAGGTTCTTCAGTCTTTTCTTCCTCTACCCCAACAAACTCTGAATGTTCCTCGGTCAATAACTCTTCTTCTTCTCCACTGTATAACCTTTCGTCTTGTGCTAGTGGTTCGTGATTTGACTCAAACAAGTTCACCAGAGGAACCTCTTTGAAGGTTCTCGCACTGCATGTACGTCCAACCTATGTGTCATTGTCACTATCTAAGTTCTTGAACATTATATTTTCGATCTGACCAACTACTATATCTTCAATATGTTCGTCTCATGCAATAGCATCTTGATCATCAACTTCAAAAAAGTGTAAAATTTTTCCTCTTGGTCCTTTAAATAAATATCTCTCTTCTTGACTATATGACTCTACTTTGTCAATAGAAAACTCGGTAATGTACCCTCCAATTGTGCTATCAAACCAGTGATCTACTTCTCTTAACATGACGTTATCAACTCTCTTGACCTTCTTGATCAACGCCGACATCCAAGCCATAGGTGGTCTAGATATGATCTCAAACTGGGTATCTACTAATCTGGCTAACCACTCGTATAGCTCCTTATGAATTCCTCCAAAGAAAATCTCATGTATATCAGTAAAGATATACCTTCCCAACCAATCCTTTATACTTATATTAGGGTTTTTATTCTGAGCCTCAACGAAGTATTTCTCTTGTTCTTCTATCTACTTATGAATCTTTGTCTTTAATGGAAACCACCTTGACATTCCCTCAAGAAGATCCCAGTCCTGGCAATGGAACCATTTGTTGGCAAAGGGACAGACCCATGGTTCAACTCTAACAACACACCAACAATCCCTAACTATTGGCCCTTTCGACAACCCCTACGGAGCAAATGCAATATCACCCGAAGTAGAAATAGGGGGTTGCAGGACACATGTATCTACAACTAGAGGAAATGCAAGTGGATTAAAAATAACAACACATAGAGATCTAGTTATTCTTTACCAAATTAAGACTACTTCGCACGGCTATATCTCAGATCTAGCACAATAATACAATAACATAATAACAGAAGGCAAAGAAAACAACATCAATCACACATAACATCAAGATATACGTGGTTCACCCTCTCCCTAGGGTTACGTCCACATAACTATTTTTCTTGATATATTATATGAAAACATACAATTCTATCCGCACACTTATCTTGCAGATATCTCTCTCTTTCCCTTCTTCTCTCCCCTCCTTGCACACCCAGTTGCAAGGTTGATCTTCACACCCAGTTGAATATCTAACAATACAATAATATTCTCACAACACAATATTCTCCTCACACAACAACAATAGTCACTCTCTTAACCCATAATGGTGAACTAAGAACCAACCCATCCTAGGTCCTCTAGACCTTTATTTATACATTACATGACAAATGTCTAGGTGTCAAAACCCTAGATCCAAAAACCCTAGGTGTCTATAACCCTAGGTCAACTTGACCCACGTTTTCAGGCCTTCGCCAACCTGTCTTTCCTTCTTTCCTGCGTGGTGCTCCAAAGAATCTATTGGTGGATTTTTCCACTTGCTAAGTTGTCCATGATCCATATTCCTTTCTAATTTTTCTTCCTCGATCTTCTTGTTCAACGACTCATTTTCCCTTACTTCGCTCCTTCTTTTATGCTTCTTTGACCACATCGACCTGTTCTCAGTCACTGTGCCTTCCCCGCAGTTCATACTTCACCTTTCTTCCTTAATATTCGCTTCCTTCCATAACCAAGGGCCAAAAAGACTTTTTATATGAGGATACCCTAATACAATTTTTCCACATAATTTTTCAACAACACAAAATAATTGGGGCCGACCACTTAATTTTTCTCCAACATAATTCCAAAATACAAAAATACATTATAAAACCCTAAAAAGGGTGATGCCATGCTCTAGAAGGGTGATGTCAAGCTAGGAGAAGGTGGCACCATGAATCCAAAGGAAAACATTGGGCCTCCAAAGCCCAAGTGGCATCCTATGAGGGTGAAAGAGTGTGAAGTGAGGTGCTTCTTCAACCAAATCCATGCCAATCATCTTAGGTACCCATCCATTAATCAAAACCCTAGCCAAGAAGATGAATTCAAGAGCTAGACAGTGACATCAAGGACTTCCAAAGGCCACGTCCAAGGCTAAGAGGGATGCAATCATGTCTCAAAGTTATTTCAAGACACCTTCTATTGCAAATTCCTCCATCCTTTGTTGAAAAAGTGTTGGGGTAATATACCTTTCTTATGGGGTTTCCAACCCATGTGTGTGGCATAATGTCTAGAACTACTCAAACCAAATTCATTTGTCCATAATCCAAGGTCTTGAGAATGTGAGAGCCATTGTCTAAGTGTGGTGAGTCATTGGATGACCCACTGTTCTCCATCACATGAGCCAAAGTCCTGCAATAAAGGGACAATGTTCTAGGTATGATCATGAGTCATCCTTCAATAACTACATCCGGGTCATCCAAAAAAAGTCAAAGTATAAAACATGGTTAGCGAAAGTTCACAAGAAACATTACTCCTTAAGGCATACAAAGTAAGTTGCAACTTAATATATAAGACATGTAAGATAATTCACCTCATTATGTGCTTCAATCATCACACCATCTAGGACTCCATGTCAGTTACCAAGTTTAAATACATGAAGGTATTCATCCAACCTTATTAGGTGTGCCACCTAGATAGGAAATAAATAAACCAGGTAGAGGAATATGTCTCGAGAGTGATAAGGTAAAGTACAAATCCACCAAAAGTAAGTATGAAAATGATATGTTTCAGGGCTTACTTCATGGCTTATGGTGTCATAAATCCATCTCTATGAGTACCTTTGTGGAGGGTGCACTTTGTCTTGAGTTTCCCAATATTTGCGTGACACCTTTTTCCAAACCCATTTTTTCCTTTTTCTATTCCATGATTTCATTTATATTTGCAAATTTGAGGGCCCCCTTTTATAGGTTTTCAATATTTAGAATTACTTTTTTGGGACTAGGTTGAGAACTGAATGAGTAGAGCTCAAGTTGGACCGACTCTTGGTGGTCCTTCTTTTCTAAGTTCACTTTCATTTCTAGCATCATTTTATTATTCTTTTATAGCAGCTCATGAGAGAATGGACCATATCCGAAATTGAGTATAATATGAGAGGATCTAGGATGGAAATTATTAAGTGTGATCATCAGTGTAACATTACCCTTGGGAAACCCCCCACAACATTACCCTGGGCGATGACAACACAAGACTAGGTAACATAAGATAACCACCAAGGTGAAACAAGGCAACTGACATAGTTTCCCAAACCCACTTCCATTATGCAACTTGAAGCAAATATCCTCATTCACATGCTTGAAAAATTAAGCATTCCACTTTGCATGAAAGAAGGACTAGCACACCTCATGGTGACAATATATTACCATCTCCCATACTCTAGGTTTCTTGAAAGTGATGAGCCTTGGTTGATTTGTACTGGGAGGAAAATGAGGGGGGATGTTGGGCTTCCATCTATGGACATGTTGATAGTCATCATCATGGTGTATATCATGCTCTCCATTGCATACCTCGAGACATGATCTCCTCCAGTTACCCCTAGGCATGGGGGGGTAATAAGAACCATTTTCACAATTTAATATGCATGATCTTATCATTATACAAAAATGGAGTAATAATTAGTTTATTATATTTAACTAAAACAATTTTAGTTTTATTAAATTAATGAAAAATTTAATAAAAATATTTAAGTATAAATTAAAAAAATATAATTTAATTAAAATATTAATCAAATTGGGAAAACATTTATTGAATCATTCAGCCAAGCATTTCAAAATTTTTAATCAACATATTGTATCATCTTGCACAACAAAGAGACCACCTTGAAAAATAATTAAACATTATATAATGACATTAAATGATTACTACAAAAACAAAATGGCATTAAATGATTTTTACTAGAGTTAAACATTATAATATGGCATCTCATATTTAAATTAGTGATACATCTCAAATTTGATTTAAAAATAGAAAAATGATTAATGATGCTAATCATTAACATACACAATACATTTTATAAATCAAACAACATCAACATAACTATGATATGGAACTACATAATATACATGGATAATTTAAATATTGAAATCAATATATATGCCATATTTACCTCTCAAATATGTTAAATATGACATATCAATTTTAATACATCTCAAATTTAATTTAAAAACATAGAAATCATTAACATACACACAATACATTTTATAAATTAAAAAAACATCAACATCAAAATGATATGAAAAGACATAATACATATGAATGATAATATCAAAATCAATATATATATATCAACTATACATATCAAGTCAAATACAAATTTCAAATGTACATGTACTGTAATAAAATATATACATGTTGAAAATTGTTATAAGCTAGGTCCACCACTAGAGCCGCAGTTAATAGTACCTCTGCCACCAAAGCTAGAGGCATTACTACCTTTACTAGATAATAATTTAGAAAGTAGTATTTGATATATATTCCCACCAGAATTATATCCCCCAATGCAGCCATAACATATCTATCATTAGTAGCGAGTATAATAGGTGTAATAACTAATCAATCGTCTGTTAGAGGATATGGTTGGTCGGTTGTTGGAGGAGGATATGGTCGATCGGTTGTTGGAGGAGGATATGGTCGGTTGGTTGTTGGAGGAGGATATGGTGGTTAATTTGGTGCTAAAGGAGTAGATTATGGTCCCCATGTTGGAATCATAGATGGTCATCGATTTTCTCATGGGGGAGATGGTGTTCAGTTTGATCACAGAGGAGATAGTGATCAATTTGCTTGTGGAGGAGGACGAAGAGGTGGATGATAACCATCCTCGGTATAAAAATTCAAAGAAGGTAATTGGTGAGCCCTCAAACTATTGAGTATGTTGAGAGAATATACAACATGACACATCAATAAATTCATGCCATGGCGAAGGGTATACCATATCAATGCAAGCTCAAGGTCCTGTGTGATCTCCCCAAGCTCATGTAGGATCCACTGCATGAGGAGACATCAATGCACATATATAATCCATCACATCATAACATAATCTACAATTAAGCTTTCATAGAATGCTATGTAAAGAACCCAACATGGCAAACCCAACAAAATCGTTTTCTCATACACATAAAATTTATAGCAAATAGACATGCAAATTTATCCATGCAAATAACCTCATTTCTAAAACTAGAATCCAACCATACAAACACATAGCAACAACATTCAAATTAACATTTATACATGATGGAAATAATCATGTAAATAAAATAGAAAACTTATTTTTAAATTTCTAAATCGACTGGCTATGTATAGGGGACGATCTTCCCAACCATAGACTTGTTGTCCCAAATCTCAACAACAATCCACCCCCAAGTTGAGGCTATGAGTCCACAAGGAGGTATGGCCCTCTTGGATTCCCACTCTCCATAATTTAGTATCCCAATACCTAGGTTATACTCCATAGAAAATTCCAATCCACCATATCTCTCCTTTTCCTCAACATGCACAACCCAACGAATGGGATCCCCCTTCACTGAACATAGTCCCTCAGGCCTTCCCACTTCCCTCCTGAGCTCCAATGCACTCAGTTGGCGAGGAAATATCAAAGGTGGGAATCTAGGAATTATATGTTATTGCAGGAGTATTCACACAACCTTTTCAAGGCTCTTGAGCCATTTCCTCCACAAGAAATTTCACTCACATGCATACAACCTTCATAACAGGCCTACAACTTCATTTTCAGCATAAAAATCAGCCCAAAAATGGTTGTTTATCTTTTCCATCACTCAACCCTCCTCTTTCTCTCCCAAACCAATATGAAAATCTTACCCAAAAAGGCACTCAAATTTCCTTTTCTTCTCATGCAATATTGACTCACACATTTCCCAAAAAGTAGATGTACTTAGCCCATGTCGTCATAAATTTGTGAGTTGACATTTCCCACCTACTACTCTTACATCACTTTAATATCTCTCTTGATATTTCAAAGGTGGATAAACATTGATATGAAATGGATGAATTAATATAAATGGGTGACCCCTTGGACCCTTCTTTAGCCCCCTCACTTGTGGAATAATATCCTACTGTCATTACCATCTCGCTTGTATCACAACCAATTATTATTATTTATTAATTATTTTAATGTACAAAATACATAATTTATCCCTTGGCCATATTAATCAATATGGGATATCCTTCTCAACCATATTGTCTCAACAAACTAATTAATATTTTCACAATCACATTATAATTGTGGGGATTAGAATTCAGGATATTACACCCCCCCCTTATTTTTTCACTTTCCTCAGTGCAAAACACCATATAGGCGTACATACATATTACAATGCTAGGGTATCTGACCTTTATTCAACATATAGTCTCTTTGACCTATTATCACACACGAACACGAACCCAAAATACATATACATAGTATATTTATCCCCAAAATCCATAGATACATAAGCACTCTGGACCAAAACCATACATAATGATTTCACACTTCTGTAATTCTTATAGAAATTCCAAACTACCATATCTCATTCCCCTCAGTCTTCACAACCCAAGGAAGTGTACCCCCTTCTCTACACTATAGTCCCTCAGGATATACCACTTCCCTCTAGGGATCTAACACAAACCAACTAGGAAGTCTCTCATATGAGGATTGAGGAATTCCAGGTGCAACAAATTTCATAATTTGTCGATTCCTAAAACAATTTCAACGAACAAGATCTCTTTCCTCACAACATGCATAAACCAAGGAACTATACCCCCTTCTCTACACAATGGTCCCTCATGTTGTACCACTTCCCTCCAAGGCTCCAGTGAAAGGTCAGATAAGAAGTCTCAGATATGTGACTCTAGGAACTCCAACTATGATAACAAAATATCCAAATATTCAAATAGTTGCAAATTCACCTCTTACATTTCATCTTTAGCTCCACTGTTCTTCTTCTACAAGCCTGACAACTTGATTCTTCTACAATATTGACAAATTTCTTCTTCTACAAGCCTAACAACTTACCACTTCTATAAGCCTGAAAACTTACTTCTTCTATAAGCCTGACAACTTGCTTCTTCTACAAGCCTGAGAACTTACCTCTTCTACAATCCTAACAAATTGTCTTTTCATTCTCCAAATTTTCCTATAGAAACCATTAAGAAATTATATCTATTATCATACAATATTTTCAACTTCAAAATATAAACATTTATTCAAAATAAGTTCACAACCATAAAAATATACTCATCTGTATGGCTATATCATGCTTCACAAAGCTACCACAGAAAATAATTCAACTCAATGTTCTTCTCTGACACACCCACATGATCCCAACCACCATTACATATTCACTATTAAGTTTCATCCTCCTTTCTATAATCACCCTCTAGGCTCAAGGATCCCCTTCTCTACTACACAGTCCCTCCGGTGATCCATCTTGCCAAGGATATCACAGGCAAGGAGAGTTTCAACTTACTGCCAAACTCCCATTGACAATCTATAACTTGTGGCAATCAGAGGGTTCTAGTGTCCTAACAATATCCTTCTTCCGAAAGTTTTTTCCAACTTCAATAGATATTATCTCATATGTACAAACATACAATCATCACGAGATATCATTATAACAATTTTCAATTATTAATATTCAAATTTGTTTTATACAGGAACAAAAATATTTCCAAGAATGAGTCTTCCACTCATAATTGTTTGGCTCTTGTAGCAAAATGCATTAGTATTCTTGATGGGCTTACACCATTTCCATATCCAAGACTATTTTTCCTACATTTCTCTCAACTTTCATTCAATGAACATATTGTTAGTATTCATGTGCATTATCATCTCATTGCAACATTTGTAATCAATTCAATAATTGATTTCATAATTATATTCCTCTAAAATTTCAATCACTTCCACTAATATTCATATTAAATGTAATGAAAATACCATTCCTTTCACATGCATTATCTAGCATACCAATATATAATGCAATCAAACATTACCAATAAACTAATGTACCATTACCCATGACACAACTACACAATGCACCCTTGCATTGATTGTGGAAGACCACATATGTATGTCATGTACTCAACCATGGTGAGTTGGAAGGTTCAGCCAATTCCTCAACACATCATTCAAACTCTTCCTCATTACTTTTCCAACTATTTGGATATCTTCCTCTTCGACCCATACACAACACTAGGAATTTAATCCTTTAGTTTCGACAAAGATATTGTAGTCCAAACATCAGTTATACGAGGGAATACCATTAAGTATTTGTATGGCATTATATCCCTTCCATTGCATCACACATGGCTAACTCTATTGGCATCCATTTCTATAGTAGGAGTATGTATCCTGACTTGACTTGGTTATGACCTCATAACCAACATAACATACCACTAAATTATATATAAATGAATTCAAGCATTAAACAACATTTGTATACTCAAGTCCCTATGCCTTTACACATCAATTCAAATATTGAACTTTAACTGAGGGAATTCTTACCTCAATTCCCTTCATCATTTTATGCATAGAAGTATCCAAATGCATCCATATATGGTTGTCACTACATTACTCGATGCTGCCTAATCAACTGATATATATTGTTTTTTGTAGAAGCTTGCACTCTCCCTTCATCAACTTCTTATTATCGTTTTACCGTATTCATTTGTCTTCATATGAATGGACTCCATGTACAACATTAGCATCATTGATATCATTTTCAATCATGCTATAAACATTTTTCCTGGATATACAATCCATCATTAGTGATATTCAATTATCATAACCTGATTATTTCATATATAAAAATATACTATTATCGGTCTACAAGCATGCCACATGTATGCCCAAGCATTCCACATGTATTCCCATGTATGCCACATGCATGTCTCATATCTTGAAAATACATTGAAAAATCAACTTCATGGTGTATATAAATAATATTTGTCAAAAACACATGCCTAGTGATTCATTAGTTGAGCCTTGGCCTTGGGATCCACACTAGGAATCATAAAAGTTATTTAAATCATTGACATGCATGATCATTTTATCTAAGCTCATAGGGCTTGAATCCCATCATTACAACTACTTATTTACAATTTGATCCAAAACATCCAAACGATCATAATCAAGATATTATAGTTCTCTTATCTTGATATTCATGTTTATCATGTATCTCATGTCTCTCATGTGTTTCTCTTTTCTTTGTAAGGAATGTGATCGATATAATATTTCCCACATAATTATGTTGTATTTTCACTCTTTTCAATGAATATAGAGACATGGGATCTCCATGAAAAAGTCAATTTCTTAAGTGAAGTTGAACAATAAATACCACATGCTCACCATGTTTGGGCACTAGTTAATGCTACACACACTAGTAGGCTAAATCCCATGCATAACTTCTTTATTTTTGTTGCTTCCTTTATTTTGTCTTTGTCCTCTTTCACTTTTCTTTATTCTATCCTTCCTTGCACCTTGCCACTATTCTCATATCATGGATAGTGGCTCATGCAAGGGGTGAAATATGGAGCATATGATGTTTTCACTTGATTACTTACAATGATTACCCACCTAAAGGTACAATGTGTGGTCCATTCATGTAACATGATCATGTGTGGGGAAAACAATGATGACAAAATACCTTTCTATATTTTCCTTCTGTGGTGGACCACCCTCCTCATTTTCCCTTTGTGTTAGCCTAGATGCATGACCTCTTAGGATGAATTGTGCTTTGGTAGGATCCTTTGTTACTTTCTCCCTCTTAGTGTTTGATCCCTAGTCATTGATTTGGTTCACTTTGACCCTCAAATAACTCATTTTGGGTATGTCCTAACTTTACTTGTTAACCCCCAATTGAGTCCATAATGATGTAGGATAATGCATCACAATTCCATGATGGTTAAAATCCATTTTGTATTTTTATTTATGGATTCAAATTTATTTATACATTTTCATGGATATTTCTCTATAATAGTTCATTACAATAGATCTTAGATGTTTCTACAAATTCTTAGTTATGTAGTTATTTACTTAAGATTAAGATGTAATAATACACGCTTAGCAAATCAAGCGATGAAATATGATGAGGCCAAAATAAAATAAGCTAAAGAAAATACCACACCATTCACACAGTGAACACAAGTTGTACCATAGGAAACCTAATATAGGAAAACCTAGTGAGAAGGTGGGGACTATGCCTTTCTTTTTTCTTTTTAGATATGAAATGAAAATACAAAGAAAAATGAACTCACTATGGTATTTTCATTAACACTATGTCCTATATGGTTTCTAGAGGGCCTTCTAATTCCTTTGTTCTACTCATAACTTATACCATTCCCTTTCTGTTCTCGACAATGGAACAATAAATCATTACAACAAGAATGAAACACCTTTCCTTTCCTAGTGGCCCATTGTTTAAAATGTCCTAATAGTGATCTAGAGTTATTGTTAGAGTTTGTATTTTATAAATTATATAATTTTTGTGAAAGTCTACACATGATTAACTCCACATGTGTGAGTGGTGGAAGTTGATGTGGAATCCACTCGGTACCATGGTGGTCAACATGATAGGTCAACTTGAAAAAGACATAACTTCGATTGAGGTGATATCTGTGATGTTGGAAATATCTCAATGTGTATAAAAACATTGAAAGACTATGGTTTATGTGCACAAAATTTTGACCCCCAAAACAATCATTTAATTACATAAATGGTTCCAAAAGTTTCAAGACTCGAAATCACCACCTAAAAACTACTGAAATAGATGATACATTATATAACGGATCAGATATGTGTCAAACCTCCTTAAACCTTCTCTATTTCATAATGGAGCATGTACTGTGGATTCCTTAAGAGGGTACCATTGTTGTGTTATGCAACAAGTAGAATAAAGGGGTGTTTTGGGCCTAAAAACTTATGGCAGATTGTTGCATAAACTCATAGTATGGAGTAAAAATGCATGGTACAAATTTTTTGTATGCCTATGGGCCTCGAATGACTAACCTAACATACACCTACACCTTGAGGTCATTCCTTTTCATATATATATCTTTCTATTCCTCTTTGTAAATTCTCTAGAAGTCTTTGATAAACCTATGTTTGAAACCCGATCTTCTAGGTAGTCATTTTGATTTGTGACACATTGTGAGATAATATCTCTATATATCTTCCATGATTTTGATATTCTTTCACCTTCCATATCTAGAGAATCTGTGAGAAGTGTTTGTGATGAACTTGACTCCAACCTTGAAGTCTTGTTGACTCATCTGAGAGTATCTTCATTTCCATAATTCCATTAATACCTTGAACATTAAAACCTACAACCTAAAGGGAGATTCCATCACCATTAGTGATATAGATTGTATTATTATATTATTTTTCATCTATATTAGTACTTTATGTGTGGAAAAATTGGAGGGATCAATTTGCAGGGCCATTTTGGCTACTGGTCCAAATTTGGAAATTTGGGTCCAAAAAAATGTATGAAAAATTCCATATCCATTTTGAGACATATAAGAACACAATTTAATGGTACAAAACTTAATATCTATAATTTTTATATATTCTAAACACTGATACCTTTCCAATGGTGCAAGAATAACCTCAATCAAAGTTTGTATGAGAAAGTTATGCCTCTCACAAGTTGACCTACCATATTGATCACCATTGTGCGAGTGGATGCCATGTCATACCCCATTACTTAAACATGTGGGGATATTATGTTAGAATATAATGGATGTGCTCATTTTACCATTGAAAATATCACTATTGTCACCCAACCATAGGCTGAAGCCACCCTCCGAGCACCTTAACCTTGACAGAGAATCACTCTAGAAGCAAACCCTAGGCTAGATAGCCAAACAAAGGGTAGCGCACCTTTACCCAAGGATAGCGCACCAACAAGAGCTGATCAGATAGTCCAAAACCTAGCCAAGATATAGTCCAAGCATAATGGCTAGCTGCAGCAGTTGCAACAACAACTCTCCTCCAAATCTGCACAAAAACTGGGCAAATGCAGTGCGCATAAGTGTTTCTCTGCAATTCTGAGACTGCCTGCCAAAATGAGAACTGGCCTCCTGTATTTATACTAATTTTGGCTAACTGCGTGGGCCAAATTCTCATTCTGGGTATCTTTCTGTTAAGTATATATTATTATTTCTGGCTGACTTCTTCTCTTGGAGGCTAATATGTTGGAAATATGGCTATAGCAGACATGACGCAGACGGTCACGGTTGTCATTGATGGCAATCGGTTGGTTATGGAGCACGCACAAGAGATGCTGGAATTGATGACAATCGGTTGGTTATGGAGCACGCACAACAGAAGCTGAAACACAGATGCTAAAACACAAATGCTGGAACACAGATGCTGAAACACAGATGCTGGAACACAAATGCTGGAACATAGAAGATGGAACACAGATGCTAGAACGCAGATGCTGAAACACAAATGTTGGAACATAGAAGCTGGAACACAGATGCTGGAACGCAGATGCTGAAACACAAAAGCTAGAACACAGATGCTGGAACGCAGATGCTGAAACACAAATGTTGGAACGCAGATGCTGAAACACAAATGCTGGAACACAAATGATGGAACATAGAAGCTGGAACACAGATGCTGAAACGCAGATGCTGAAACACAGATGCAGAAACACAATGCTGAAACAGAGCTGGAACTTATGCTGAAACACAGTGCTGTAGCAGCTGAAACACAATAATGTTACATATGCTGAAACACAACGCTGGGCTGAAACACAGTGTTGCATGATGTGGCATGCGTAGAGGAGGCATGCAAAGAGCCAGTTCAGAAAATCAGGGAGAATGCTGGCATGCGAAAAGCAGAAGAAAGAATGAAAGAAAGGGAAACTGCAGTTGGAGTTGAGAAAAGCGGAAGGACTTTCAGTCTAAAAATAAACTGGCAGTTAAGACAAGAGGAACACAACGTTGCATGATGTGGCATGCGTAGAGGAGGCATGCAAAGAGCCAGTTCAGAAAATCAGGGAGAATGCTGGCATGCGAAAAGCAGAAGAAAGAATGGAAGAAAGGGAAACTGCAGTTGGAGCTGAGAAGCGCAAGGAAAACCTTTGCATGTGGTGAATCTATATAATGCGCTGAAATAGAGATGAGGTAGTTGTTGAAAATGAGACAGAGAGAGAGCTCTGGAGGTGAGGAAAGGAAGAGGAGAATCTGAGCGACACAGAAGAAGCTGAGAATGGGCTGCAAAGGACGCTGAAGCAGAGCAGCAGATCAGAGACAGTGAAGAACGCAAAGTAGATCAGCAAAAAGGCTAAGCAAGCTATATCAGAATGAACAAGTTGATTTAAGCAATATTTATTTTGGCAAATAAGGGTGGTAGGGTGGTGCTAGGGAGACGTATGTCTCTTTTTCTGCAAGTGGGTGCTTGTATCATCTGAAGGTTGGTGCCTTCGCTCAGTTGGTGCTGAAGTAAAAAGGAAGTCGGTGCTTCCACCCAGTGGGTGCTGGGATTCTGTGGGAGTTGGTGCTCTCAGCCAGTTGGTGCTGGAAATCAGAGGTTGTAGCCTCTATGAGTTGGTGCTCATAACAGATGAGATGTAACGTAGTTGGAGCTTGCTTAACATCTTAAGAAGACGAGGTTTTTTCCCTGGTTGGGTTTCCTCTTGAAAAATCTGTCTCTCATACTTGTGAGTGAATGCTGTGTGTGATTGCTATTTTTTTTATGTTATCTGCTTTGTGGTTATAACCCTGAATTTCACAGTAAAGACTCACTATCACTAGGATTAATGATTCAAAGTTAAAAAGAAGAGAACTAGTTAACAATCTATACTAACTGATTCACCCCCCCCCTCTCAGTTAGTTCATACCTGTAACATAATAACCTAATATAAATTATCTTCTTGAGCTAACAAGTCTTCTAGGGTTATTAGCCAACTCATTAGGGTTTATTCTTACTTCCCAGAGTATTATATCCTCGCCAGGTTTACATGTGGAGGTAAATACCTCCCGCAGCTACCATAATATCAACACTCCCTCCTAGCTAGGGAGGTATTACAGGTAATGGTATTGAGCACAAAAACATACCATTCACCTGATAGCATCAACATAGTTGTATAGACTAGATCATGACTAGATCATGAGCACCATCATCATCATCAGTGTCATCATCTACATCATCGCTCGAAATCATACTCTATCTGAGTAATCAGACATGATGCTCACTTCACAGAGTGATACAAGAGCCATTCTTCTAATCTAGAAGAGTAAATGCTCTGAACCATTTTTCGTCTGGGAAATCTCTGTCCTTTGATTATCCATCTAACTAATAATCATTTCCAATACTGCTGATAGTATTCAAGGCAATCAAAACAAAAATATAACACAACTGTGTCTATCCATAGTAGTACATAGCTACAATCTAGTGTTACACTACCACACCAAGTAACACGCAAGTACTTGATCAGCAATGTATAGTCATGAACAATTGAACACATCCACCACAGTAGTATACATCTATTGTCATACAGTCTTCATAACAATCATCTGATATCAACCTGCACAGAAAAAATGTTATGATGTAAACTGAATCATCTGGGCCAATATTTCACTCACATCTATGAGATATGAAAGAATATCTTCCCTCAGAGTAGAACAATGAGATATCTGGACTATTCTTCTCAAGCAAGGAAGAATAATTGTCATGTTTTCTGAACCTGAACCATTCCCCACCCTGGGCCATTATTCCTACACTAATCAAAGTGCACCCTAGAGAGAATGTATAGACCCTAAGGAATGCATGTCCCTGATTGTTGAGCCTGGACCATTCCCCACCCTGGGCCATTGTTCCTACACTAATAAAAGTGCACCCTCGAGAGAATGTATAAACCCTATGGAATGCATGTCCCTGATTGCTGAGCCTAGACCATTCCCCACCCTGGGCCATTCATCCTACACTAATCAAAGTGAACCCTGGAGAGAATGTATAAACACTAAGGAATGACTGTCCAAACCATTTCCTCTGTTAACCACAAGAGGAAAATACTTTCCTACATCAACCTCCAAAAATGGACCATTCCTCATGTTAACCACAATGAGAAATTGTTGTCCGGTGAGGCGGGCTAGTCTTCTTGAGTAACCCTCAAGAAGAGAGTTAGCCCTAGACCATTCCCCATGTTAACCACAATGGGAAGTCGATGTTTATGATACATCATCAATCTGGACCATTTCCCATGTTAACCACAATGGGAAATCGTTGTCCGTCAGAAATCTCAATCCACTTTCCGAACAAGAAAGAATTTGTCCAAGCGGGACTATTTTTCAATGAATGTCTTCAATAATATTTTTAGTGCTCCCTCCCAACCCAGGAGCCATATCTTCCTTTTTCAATAAGGAATTCATCTCCACGAGCTCTAGCTTGAGTACGCAAACTCTTTCATCTTTTACCAAAATGTCTTCTTATCTTCTCGTCTGTGGAGATATGTATTGAAGAACCACTTTCTCCTTTCTGGACTTCATCACAGATAATGTAATGCTTGATTTCAAATGTACTTCGGTCTAGAACACTGGTTTTATCTGAAGGCTTCATGTAGCTCTGATCAATATAGTATATCATTGTTGGAAAACTGGAACATATCCATGTGGCACTTCTTCTGTCATCATGAGATCTAATCTATTGAGTAATCATCTTGATACAATATCTCTGTTATAGAAAATCTTCACCACGCTTCTGCTATGCACTGGAGGTTCTCCACTGAGTTATATTTTTACATCTGCATACAAGGGTCTCTTTATGGTATGCCTCAAAGTATTGAGGTTTCTCTTCATACGCTCTTTGTTCAATTCTTTTGGAGATCAATATTTGCATTTATCTGATGTAGAACTCCAACTCATGGATGTTGAAAATGATATAATGACTCGCATAGAGATATGTCTGGTGTACTGGAACACGTAATCATCATAGTCTTCTCCCTCCATCTCAGATAACCTCTAGTTCTATATCTCTCAATTCTTTCATTCATAAGTATTTCATACAATGTTCTTCATCACGACTTTCAGTTCCTCTGCTTGATTTCTTTTATTGAGTTCATATCAGGCTGGTAATCTTGTGATTCTTAATATAATGACTGGTTGTTCTGGCTTCTCTTTCTTTATTGGAATCTTCATGTTCTTCCCGATGTTTTTCTTTAGCTCTTGGGTCCATGGAGTTTCTTATAGATTTCATGCCCTAAATATTTCATTTCTTTCTTTCATCATAGGATCACGAATGTGGATGGACAACTAGGGATCTTTTAAGTCTTCTCTTCGAAGAAGACTTATTCCATGGTTGAAATGAACATGTACTATCTTTCATGGCTGCTACCATACTTCATCATTTTAATGGATCATATGATTAGCTCCCTCCTAATCCTTTATTCATGTATGAGTGCATATAATCGGCTCCCTTCGTCTAACAAAGTCCATGCTTCCGTCTGCATCCTTATTGTCTTCTGCAATATATAATTGTCTCTCTCTGTCTAACAGAGTCCATGCTTCCATCTTGTTGTCTTCTACAAAATGTTATAAGTCTTTCTCTGACTTCTTTCTATATTTTCTTCTTATAAGTCTCTTCATGATTGATTCAGCGTATTTCATCCTTTCATGTGTATTATCTAATGATATCAAACCTTATCTTCTATAGTTATTCTTGGAATACATTATATTTCAAACACGATATGTACAAGAAATAAGAAGAGTATTGTTACCTTTAGAGGAAGAAGTCTCTTTCACCCTGCTTAGTCTTCTTTGTAGGTTCCTTTTCTTCGGCAACTGATGCTTCATTTTTCTCCTTCCTTTTCCTTATCTCGGGACAATGATTCTTGTAGTGACCATACTTTTGATAGTTGAAGCATTGTATTTATGAAATGTCTTTCTCTTGATTTGGCTTCCTCCTTGAGCCAAACTTCCTTTTGTTCCTGAAGTTCTTGAATCTTGTTGTGAAGGCTTGATCATCATACTTCTTTTGGGGTTTCTCTTTTGCATTGATACTTGATTCTTCTTGAGCACAACAAGTCCAAAGTTCTTCAAATGTCGGATACTCCTTTCTTATGTTCATGCTTGTGGGAAATTCATCCCACATCTCGGGAAGTCCATTGAGTGCTATGTTTACGAATTCCTTCTCTGAAATGATCTCTTCAATAGCTTGTAGTTGATCTCTTAACTAAGATATTCTCACAAAGTATGATGTTATGTTGTCATCATCAATCATCTTCATGTCACGAAGCTCATTCTTCAAACTCATGACTTGTCCAATGTTTCTGACTAAGAAGAGGTTTGTTAGGGCATCGTACATATTCTTCGATGATTTAAGATGGGAGATGTAGGGTATCAAGTGATATTTTATAGATTCCACTATGATACTCATGGAATTGATGTCACCGTCCTTGAGCTTCTCCATAACTGCAACGTTCTGTGGTTCCTTCTCTTTTCCTTCTTTAAACACTGGTTCCATGATCTTTCCTTTCACAATATCCAACACTTTATTCTTGGCAAGGATGAGGTCAATCCTTGTCTTCCATGGTATGAAGTTAGAGGCTCCATATAACTTGTTCTTTGACTTCATAGAATAAGTCATGGCTTCTTTGACTTGGTCAACCCTAGATTTGACTAGAAACTCAAACTTGACGTCTTGGCTTGCTGAGAGTATCAGGAGATGTGCTAGGATAGAGCACACTGATCTGTCTAGAAATTAGGTCAATCCCTTCACTTAAGGTGCCTCAATGAGAGGATTAGGGTTTCTGCAACTGCTCCTACTAGTAACCCTAGCAACAATGTCTTGGAAGTTGCTTCTGTTAGTAACCCTAGCAACAGTTCCTCAGCGAGCTCAATATCCTAGCGACTATGTTTCCTTCCAGTAGTTAGAATGAATGAAGGGGGTGTGGGCCCATAACCTATTACAATATAATGGATGTGCTCATTTTACCATTGACAATATCACTATTGTCACCCAACCATAGGCCGAAGCCACCCTCTGAGCACCTTAACCTTGACAGAGAATCACTCTGGAATAAAACCCTAGGCTAGATAGCCAAACAAAGGGTAGTGCACCTTTCCCCAAGGATAGCGCACCAACAATAGTTGATAAGATAGTCCAAACCCCAGCCAAGGGATAGTCCAAGCATAACTTCTAGCTTCAACAGTTGCAACAAAAACTCTCTTCCAAACCTGCGCAGAAACTGGGCAACTGCAGTGCGCACAAGTGCTGCTCTGCAATTCTGAGACTGCTTGCTAGAATGAGAACCGGCCTCCTGTGTTTATACTAATTCTGGCTAACTGCCTGGGCTAACATCTCATTCTGGCTATCTGTCTATTAAGTATATATTATTATTTTTGGCCGACTTCTTCTCTTGGAGGCTAATAACCTAATATAAATTATCTTCTTGAGCCGACAAGTCTTCTAGGGTTATTAGCCAACTCATTAGGGTTTCTTCTTTCTTCCCGGAGTATTCTATCCTCATCAGGTTTACACGTGGAGGTAAATACCTCCCGTAGCTACCATAATATCAACATATTCATGTAGTGGATTTTATATAACATTCTAGAATTTATAGACTAAATCAATAATTGAGGGCTGAGGAAGTAAATGCCCTAACCCTAGATGTATTTTGGGCCATGTTAAATATCGAGCCACTAGGAGGAGAAGGGGTTCCATTTGATACTATTGTATTTTCTTCCATAGAAAAGAAGAACAATTGAAAGTGGGGAATTATATAGCATAAAAGAGGGGGTTAATTTTTTTTAGTATCCTAACAGGCCACAAGTCTTAGGTAACTCCATTTAGAGTTCCTTCTCTTTTGTACTTGCATTATTTCCATACTAGAGAAAAGAGAGTAGAGAAACCTCACCTTCTATATGGGTTTTATCTTGTAAGGGTTTCCTAGAGAAAATATTTGTTTTAATTTGTGTATCATGTGTGATTTTATTTTATTGTTCTCTATTTTTCTCTTTTTATCTATTTCATGCACAAGTATAAAATTGGTAACTAAATATTCTAGAATCTAAAGGAATTTAAACTTCATCGGTAGATTTCAATTTTATTTATCATGTTTGTTTTGACCAACTGTTCTAGTGGATTACCCACAACAAATTATAGATCATAGTGGTATTATAGTAGATTTTATTGGGGTATTCGTGGAAAGTTTCAAGGATCCATAAAATGTTTTAAGAAGAAATTTGTAGAACCCTATACATGGAAAAAGATTATGTTCATAAAAACCATCGAGATCCAGCAGAAGAGAGATTTGAGAGGTTGGAAACACATGTCATCGATATGAAACACAATATGAAACTCCTCATTGTGGCTCTAGAAAACAAGATTAGACCATTTGAAGATGATGGAGGCTCTAAATCAAAGATCATATTGGAGGGGAAATCAAGAAATTGAGAGTTGAGGAAGACCCAAGAAAGGGATAATGGAAATAACCCGAGAAAGAGAAACCGAGTTTGAGTGCCATTAACCTTTCATAGTCTTTATTGAATATGCAAGGTAAAGTGGACATAAATCCATGCCAAGGTGAGATTGATCCATTAAAACTAAATCATTGGTTGTAGAAACTATAAGTTTATTTTAGCGCTGACCATTTAGATGAAGAGAAAAATATTTCATTTGTTTGAATGAAGTTATAGGGCCATGCTTTAACCTAGTGGGAAATCCATACGAAAACACTTAGGCCATAGGGTGATCCATAGTAACTAGGTGGGAGGACTTTAAAACCCTCATCAAGTCCCAATTCTACCCTATCAGGTATGTAGAGGACCAATGGATCTGATGGCACTACTTCAAGTAGAGGCAAGGGTAGAGTGTATAGGAGTACACCACTGAGTTCAAATCTATGGCCATCGTGTTGAGTATCTCTCCAAAGAACCCCTATGTACTCCTCAAGTATATAGGGGGTTTACAAAGTAATCTATGAAATAAGGTGAACCTCTTTAAGCCAAGGACAATGGATGTGGTGTGTGTACAAGAACAATATCTAGAACACATAGGCCACAACAAATGGAAACCAAGTGATTCCAAGCTGAAAGAGCACTATGAAGCTTCCAAGGAAGGGAAGAAGAAGTGGAAAGAGGGAAAGGATAAGAATATAACATCCATTGTACATCATTGCAAGGATCCTAGAAACCATTCCAACCATTTCATTATTGATGGTCACACTGAGGAAAAATGCTAGAAACTACATCTAAAGCTAAACCCAAAGAACCGTAAGAAGGACAGAAAGAAGAAGAACCTTTTAGCCACATATTCAAGAATTCAGGTTGAAATTATCTCTGATGTGGATGAAAACATTGTTTTCACATCTGTGCAAAAGAAGATGAATTTTAGTAGCCTTCATCATTATGAAGATAAGGATATGACCAAGCTCTTCCACATCGAGGTTTAGATCAAGAATACCATGATATATGCTTTGTTTGACATTGGCTCACATGCTAATGTCCTAGCATTAGATCTAGTCAACAAGATTTGATTGAAGGTTCACAATCATTCTAGCCCCTACCCATTGGGTTGGGTAAACAAGGATGCAAAGATCAAGGTAACAAAGCAGTGCAATATTAAATTTTTCATAAGTGTTGATTTTATATATGAAGTAGAATTGGATGTAGTACCACTATATATATCGAGAGTAGTGTTTTGAAGTCCCTACATGTATATGAGGGATTCTATCTTCATGCAGAGATCCAACCAATACCACCTCATCAAGGATAGGAAATCTCTCATCATCAATGAGCACAAAGGAAAATAAAAAATTTCATTAGTAAGTGCTAATCAAGCTAAGAAATTGATCAGTTTTAGAAAGAAATATGTTTTACTTTTCTTAAGAGAAAATCAGTCTGATGAAGAGTCGTTAAAAGTAAATAAATCCTTGGAAGGGTGTACTAAAGAGAAGAAAAATG
Organism: Picea engelmannii; assembly: GCA_009831015.1. Taxonomy (NCBI): domain Eukaryota; kingdom Viridiplantae; phylum Streptophyta; class Pinopsida; order Pinales; family Pinaceae; genus Picea; species Picea engelmannii. Next base: position 325,350 of record ML798866.1, read on the forward strand.
AATTGGAGTTAACAAAGTTACCAACTTAATGAGAACTGTGACCTCAAAACGAGAACTCTGGCCCAAAAAACCAATATTTTTAGAAAAAAAACATGAAAATCAACCCATAAATCAAAAAGTGGTGCTACCGATAGCACCATTTTTTCAAATAGGGTCAAAATTACAACATTTTTCAAACATGGCCTTAAAAACTCATACAATAGCTTAGAAAAACCTTCAAATCGACACCTAAATAAAAAAATGATGGAACGATTATTTTTCTTTTCAAAACATTAAATTTGTAGATATTTTAAAATCGTATTTTTAGTAGTCGGTACCATTAAAACCAAAACCTCAAAATCAACCATCAAATTGAAAAGTACTACTACTGGTAGCACCCATTTTAAATTTGGGGTATTAAAATGACATGTTTTTTAAAGTGCTAATTGAAACCATGGTTACTACAAACAAAATCATCAAATCAACCCTTAAATGCTTACTTTTAAATCTTAGTTTATCACTCTGAACACAACATAAGACATAATGCCATGAAAACAATACATTTAAAAATATATATTCAGAACCCAAATTTGGAAGAAAAAAAAACATTAAAAAAAGGAGGAAAACAAATTTAAAAAGAATGAAAAAAATTTAAAATTTTCCCCAAAAAACAATAATTTTTCAAATATATATATTTGTTTTTGTAAAACAAATAGTAAAAAATCCAATGAAACATAAAAAA
>ML798866.1:326945-337527 GCA_009831015.1 Picea engelmannii
AACAAGTTAAACAACATGGAAGACAAGAGGCTACCTAAAATTTCTTCAAAATCAAGTCATAACCACCATCGACTCAAGCGAGGATGGCATAAATATGCCCGGTCTTGGCTAAACTATTGGGGAATCATGGAAGAAACCATTTTTCAAAAAAAATATACTATTAACAAAAATGTCAAATCAAAATTTTAAGAGAAAATGTGGTGTGACAAAGAGTTAGAGGAAAAAATAAAATTAAGGTATTATAAAGATGTAATCAACCCTAATCTAGAAGATCAAAATTATCTATCTGTTTTGCCAAGTGTAAAGAAAAAAATAAGCATTGCTAAGATAAGAACAATTTATCACGAGCTCCATAGTGAAACTGGGCATTGGTCAATTCCTAAAACGCCATGGGATGAAAGAGTGTGTCACCTTTGTGACACTAAGAAGGTTGAATATGAAAAGCACTTTCTTTTAGATTGTCCAGCCTATACCCATATTAGATCTCATTTTCAAAATATTCATCACACTACTAGCCTTCCTAACATATTCACTCAACAAAAGTATGGTGATCTTGGAAAGCTTCTCTTAATGCTTTTCGAGCACATAAACAAAACTCTAAAGAATCACAAGTAACCACTTACCCTCATAAGGTCCGATATACCAATTCGGTCTTAGTGGATGTTAATAATCATCATCATCATCATCATCATCATATATATATATCTATATTATAATTTTTTTTGTGTTTGTGTTTTTTAACGTTTCTAAAGTTTTTGGACCATAAATTTTCTTTTACCCTTTTTATTTTTATTTTTTCTCATTTAAACTTAGTTTATATATAATTTTGATTTTTTGTTTTCTTTTTCCACTTTAGTTTTTTAAGTTATTCTTTGATTTTGTAATTATATAAAGTTGTTTTTAAATTTTTTTCTTTCTTTTTTAATTTCATTTCTTTTATTTTTCTTAGTTTTTTTTACTTTTTAATTTATATAAAAAATAACCAATTATACTTTTTTGCTAAATATTTAAAAATATTGTTATTTAACTACACTGATTTTCTATGTTTTAAAGTAAAGGTAAAAGATGTGTTAAAAATGATATTTTCCAAGATATTTAAAAAAGTATGGAACCATAAATTAATTAAGGAGACAAAAAGTCATATTTTCAAAAATGTAAATGATAAAAAGAAATTTAAGATTGAAAGAAGCATGTAAAAATGACTAAAAACATTGTTGAAAAAAAAAAATTTGAAAATAGATGAAAAAAAAAGCATTTAAAAAAAAGTGGAAACATTATGTATAGATATAAAAAAATCACCTAAAAAGGTAGGGGGTGTACTACTAGTAGCACCATTTTTAAAAATGGGGTAAAAAACTTGACCCCCCAAAAAATGAGAATATGTAGAGTTCATGTTAAGTTGGTAACTATGTTAGTTGATAAAGGCATACAGAGGAGTGTTCCAAGAGCCTAAAGGGATACCACCTAACGCAGGGGCATCAAGACCATAAGGAAAAAATGACTAGCAAGAGTTACTTTTGACCTTGGAGAACAAAATTTTTACCACAGGAGTGGGTTCCTGAATCTTAGGAGCATATAGAGTTTTTTTAATGTTGTTTTGAATAATTAGACAATTGTTTTATTGTTGATACATCCTAGGAGTATATCAGATTAGTTTTAATCTTTGTTGGAGGATATCATGGTCATGGAGTTGTTTATATGTTGAGAATATATAGGAAATATGCCAAGTTTGGTTTTCTTGATTCCCTCATTCGAGGAAGAGAGGTAATACCTATGTTTTATGTATTCATTGATTCATTCATTATAACGCTTACATTGGGTGTGGAGTGAATAGACATAATGAGTTTTCTATTTTGTGTGCATGAACTGTAGGTTGAGAGATCTCTCTACATTTTCCAATATGTGTGTATGGAATGTTTTCTATGTCAATGAGAGCTCGCTAAGTAACCTAGAGGTTAGACATGAACAAGTGAATGGTGAAATGTATGAAGTTTGTCGATTAACTGGACATATAAATTTGTAGGTGTTTTAATTTCATTGTGTGTTGGAATCAAATCGAAAATATTTTTTTTTTGTATGAAAGGTGTTTTAAAATTAATCATAGGATGAATAACTCCATTGAAATAGTGAAAAGAGGGCCATAGTGTTGTTGTTGCATTTCTTGTTTTGATAAACCATATGTAGAATAGAGTAGGTTTATTGGCCATTATTGAGCAATTGTATTTATGCAAGGAATAGGTCAGTTCTCCATATAGACTCGATGAGGTCACAAGAGTATTGTCCAATGATCTAAAGGTAGAGTTGAGTGTGTTTTGCTGAGTTATAAATAGAAGAAGAAGGCATAGTATTCTGGTGTCCAAACTACATGAATTTATAATGACGAGAAATCTCATAACTATTGCAAGAAATTGGGTGAGTGTTGAAATGAGGATAACTAGAGGCTGATTGAAGGTCTAGTAGTGATTCTCTTCAGACATGCAACAATTTTGGTATCAGAGAATATAAGGTTGATTAATTTGAAATTGTTTTCCCAAGAATTTTATATAGGAGATTATACAGTTAATTGAATGAAGATGTTTTTTTTAGAAAGAGGAGCAAGAAGAGGTCGAAGAGGAAGGCATGTAGCTAATGCAATGCTCATGGAAGAAATTAGGAGGTTGGAATCTCAGTTGGAAACCATGGAGAATGGTATACAATGAGATCCCGAGGCTAGGGACGTAGGTGAATATGAAGAGGATGTTGAGGAAGAAGAAGAAGCACCAACTCAAGAGAGTGTATAACTCAAATTACTAAGGTCAGTATTAGGATCAAGTTCGAGACCCAAGCCTGAATTATCTACTTATGATGGAAGTATAACAACTCAAAATTTAATAGACTGGATTAGTGATCTGGATAAATATTTTGAATGTGAGGAAATTGATGATGAGAAAAAGTTGATTTTTTTTGTGACGAGACTGAAAGGACATGCATCCCTATGGTGTGATAGTGTGTAGGCTAAGAGGAGGAAGAAAAATAAGCTAGTGATTAAAAGTTGGGAAATGATGGTAGCAAATATGAGGGGAAAATTATTTCCAAAATTTATCCAACAGGATCTCGATGGCCACCCACCATTTCCAACTAGATCAAAACAGTTTTTTTGGAAACTTACTATTTATAGAAGTATTTTGATTCCTGACATTCTGGGGCCATTTTGTGGGTCTAAACATCGATTTTTCACAATCAAGCACCCCAATGATAGCCAAGGGATATTCTTGATCCCCCTAAATGAATATCCTCATCAATACCTTTCCAATGAGCTATCATGCGCTCAAAAAATAGATCGTATTCAAAAGTTATGACCCTAGGAAGTTGATGTACTAACTTACCCCAATGGGGATCACATGACTTTTGGCACTTCATCTCCTAGGGTTAGGTTTTTGGATGTATAGGGTTTTTGAATTCATTTTTATTTTAAAAATTCCTTCATAGCCTCATTGTACTCATCTTCTTATGAATGAGCATAGCCATCACATCTCTTCTCAGAGATAAGATGCCACCATTCTAGCAAGCTTGTTTTCAATCTGCATTTTATAGTTTCAACATATTTCTTATTTAACAGAAGTCGATTTTTACTGTATCTCTATTATTTTTCACTGTGTCTCTGTGTTAATATTATAAATCTTTGGTTTCAATTCATTCCTCTCCTAAATATGGATCAGTGGTATCAGAGTGGTCTGTTCCTTGTCGTTTTTTTTAATGCATGTCCCCAACATGGTTAGGGTATATACAGTCAGGTCTCGAGTTTGTTTCTCTTGAGGAAAACTACTCTCGCATGCCCTGAAAACCTCCCATGGCAGGAGAAATGAAATATGGCGGTACATGAGATCCTTTCAAAATGTTTCTCGAGGAATCCCTTGAGTGACAGAGGAACGCAATGATGGAAATGTTTTCACAAATCCTTCGATGACTCTCGAAAAGCGACACATACACCTCAAGCAGAGGCGCCACCCCCTTCAAGGTACAGATAAATTTTTATATTCCTATTTTAAGTTAAAATAGATGTGACTTTCATAAATAAATGGTTAAACCTTCTAGATAAAGAAAATATTACATTTGATAGAGAAAAGATTACATTTGCACTCCTCAAGGTCGTACCCCATGTCAAAGACTGCTGGGAGACTTTCTGTGAGAAAAAGGAAATAGAGGGAATCACATTACTTACAGTTTCACCCACTTGGGGTTCCTTCAAGGATGATATTAAGGAACAATACTATCATGTTGGAATTTATGACTACTTGTATACAATATGGACCACACTGCAGTGGGAAAGAGACCAACCAGTGCCAAAGTTCACCAATGTCTTCCATACCTTGCGCAAGAAGCTGGGTATCAAATATTCTGAGCGACATATGGTGCTCAAGTACTGTGACGGTCTGCATAGATACATCCATATGGAAATGGATTTTGTGGACATCTCATTGTTGGGTGTCACCTATCGATGTGTCATCAAAATTGAGAAGAAGCTTAAACAAAAGACGCAAAAGTTTGGGTCTGGGAACCCCTCAAAACAGAAGCAGGGAAAGGGAAAATCCAACCCACAGAATAAAGGATAGAGAAAATATGGGAAAGCTGAAGACAACCAGTCCAAGCCTCAAGGAAAGAAGGACAATGGGAAGACAAAGAAAGATATCAGGAAGTGGTGTGATTTCCATCAGAGCCCCTCGCATAACATTGTTGATTTCCACTCAATGAAATCATTGGTGGCTAAGGTAAAATCATATGAATTAGATGTAGGTTTCGAATCTGAGTCAGAACGAGAAAAGGGGATATGAATCATTGACGCAGAACCCAATGCCATTGTTTCTACCTGTAAGAACAAGCCTAGTGAACCTGATGATCCAGAGGAAGGATAACTCCTCTTTCATTCATAGATGTGGGTGAAAGGCACTCTGCTACACTTCATAGTTGATATAGGTAGCCAGAAGAACCTCTTCTCAGCATAGGTCATCAAGTGGCTATCCATGCCGACAATGCTGCACCCACAAACCTACACTATCGTATGGCTCCATCAAGGGAGAAATCTTCGCATCAACCAACAATGTTGCCTATTGTACGACATCCAACCATTCAAGTATGAGGTATTGTGTGATGTTTCTCCCCTTGAAGTTTGTGATGTTATTTTGGGACAACCTTATTTATAGAAATTCCATGATGTATATGAGTCTGGGCCTTACAATGTTATTATTACTTTGAACCAAAAATTGTACAGGATGCCCGAGGTAGTCCCACCTAGTGTTATTTCCTTGAAACTTTGCATTGATTACTAGGACCTAAATAAAACCACAGTCAGGAACGAGTACCCGATTCCCCAAATCGACGATCTCCTTGATCAGATCAAGGGGGTAAAATATTTCAATAAGATTGATCTGAAGACTGGCTACCATCAGGTCCTGACAGAACATACAAGTGTATGGAAAACTACCTTTAATTCAAAAGAAGGTATTTTTTAATGGTTGGTCATGCCCTTTGGTTTGACAAATGCCTTGTAAAATTTCATGAGGATGATGGACAATACCTTGTAGCCTTTCACGAATTATTTTGTTGTGGTATACTTGGATGAAATCCTCATCTACAATAAGACTTGGGCAGAACACTTACAACATATTCAACAGGTTCTACACACTCTGTGGAAACACAAGCTATATTCCAACTTGGAAAAATTCTCCTTCGGCATGGACAGGGTCCAATACCTAGTCTACATTTTCGATGCACATGGTGTGCATGTTGATTTAGCCAAGATCCAAGTCATTCGTGACTAGCCAACTCCAACCATGCTCACTGAGCTTCAAAGCTTCTTAGGCCTTTCCAATTTCTATCGTAGGTTCATGGTGGGATTCTCCCATATCACATGGGCTCTCAGCCAAATAACCAAGGGTGGTGGAAAGGAAATTTTTTTGTGGGGAATGTTCCAAAATAAAGAGTTCGATGATATGAATAAATGTTTGTGCTCAGATCTAGTGCTTTCATTACCTGACCTGCAAAAACCCTTTGAGATCGATATAGATGCTTCAAACTATGATGTGGGCACAATCATCACTTAGCACGGCCACCCTGTGGCCTATCATAGTGAGACACTATCGTATGTCATCCATAATTACCCTACTTATGACAAAGAAATGTACTCCATTATGGAATCCTGCCGCCAGTGGAGGCAGTGCATTCTCAGGAAGGAGACATGCATCCACATTGATCATAAACCACTGCAGGTCATCCAGAAACAAAGAAAATTGTAGAATGAATTCCATGAGAAGTGGTCCACATATTTGTATCAATTCCACCTCAACATCAAGTATAAAACATGAAGTACCAACCGATTCGTTGATTGACTTAGTCGACCTCTAATCGTGACACTCACCACAATTCTATATTCTTGTGACCATGAGACCTACGGATGGCCCCACCTCTCTGAGATAGATCCTAACTTCTCCAACAGCTACCAGATGGTGGGCACAAAAAAAATGTCACTAATTTTCATATTTAGGACGGGATGTTGTGCCATTTTGGCCTTCTCTATGTTCTATCAAGAGAGCGAGCAAATCTGGTTTGGGAAGCCCACTACATTTGGGTGGTAATACACTTCGATATGGAAAAGATAGTGGAAGTGTTGCAACGCCAATTCTACTAATAGAAACTATGACAGGATGCGAGCAAGTATATTTGTTCCTACACTGCCCGCACTATTTCCAAACCGACCACTAAGAAATAAGGTATTTACACTCCTCTTCCTACTCCCAATAGGCCCTGGGAATCCATCTTAATGGACTACATTTCGAGCCTTCCATCCACCAACCGGGGAACTGACTATGTTTTTGGGGTTGATGATCACTTTTCCAAGAAGGCGATTATGGCCACCTGCAAGAAGAGCATTGCAATGGAGGCCACTGCCAAGCTCTTCTTTTAACGAGTGTGTATACACTTTGGTATCCCCAAACCATTATCTCATATCAAGACAATCGATTCCTCAACACATTCTGGTCGAGCCTCTGGTCACTACTTGACACCAAGCTTACCAAGTCCACTTCCTTCCACCACTAGATAGATGGACAAATTGATTTCATCAACTGAATGATTGTGCACATCCTACACATGCACAATTCCAAAAACCCTTGCACCTAGGATGAGAGTCTTCCCTATTTTCAACACAACTACAACATATCCATACATATCTCAACTGACCACAACCCCTTTCAGGTGGGCTTGGGATTTCAACCATTGGGTCCCATGGATGTTTCACTACCCCTTACGGCCACCCAGGAAGAATCATCACATGCTCCAAATGGCACTGACAAAGCCACCCGGTTCATTGAGCGGATCCAACACATCCACCAATAGGTTCAATATATTTTACAGAAGTCAAATGCAAGGTACACGTAGAACCATGATCAACATCGGGTGACACACCGATTTTAGGTGGGAGACAAAGTTTCGTTGCACTTGCAGAAAGAATTACTTACAAGGCCTCATCGGAAGCTTCGTCCACTCCATTATGGAACTTACACCATCATCAATGCTATGGGTAGTTATTATTTCAAGATCAACCTTCCTCCCTTCCTTATATTTCACCCAGTTTTTAATGTGGACCTCCTTCGGCCTTATTTTCCACCATTATTGGAGACCTCATAGATAATAGAACAATTGAAACCAAAACATATCAACCCTTACTGCATGGAACATGCATCCACTGATCATATCATGGACAGACAGGTCAAGGGCACCCACCAATAGAGGATCTAGCTTTATTGGGTTGCCAAAGCAAGGCAACTCCCGCACCATGGCAAGTGGCTCACCCGGGGCCAAATTCAGCAGAAATTTCCTCATCTAATTGGGGAACTCAACACAATGGAGACCATTGCTTCCTAAGGGGGGATGATTGATCTAGGAGGATTTCGGTGGAAACCCACCTTTTCCAACTGGATCAAAATAATTATTTTTAGCCTTTTTTTGGTTCTTGAACTTTCGGGGCCATTTTGAGGGCCTAAACATCGTTTTTTCACGATTGGGAACTTTAACTATGGCCAAAGTATTTGATTGTGCCCCCTAAATGAAGCTCCTCTTCAATGCCTTTCCAATGATCTATCGTGCACTCAAAATGGAGATTGTATGAAAAAGTTACGACCCTGGGAAGTTGATGTACTAACTTACCCCAATGGGGCCCACATGACTTTTAGCGCTTCATCTCCTAGGGTTAGGTTTTTTGGATGTCCCGGTTTTTGGAATTCACCCTTATTGTAAAAAATCCTTCATAACCTCATTGTAATCATCTTCTTGTGAATGAGCATAGTCATCACATCTCTTCTCAGAGATAAGATGCCACCATTCTAGCAAGCTTGTTTTCAGTCTGCATTTTACAGTTTTAACATATTTCTTATTTAATATAAGTCAAGTTTTACTGTATCTCTATTGTTTTTCACTGTTTCTCTCTGTTAATGTTATAAATCTATGGTTTCATTTCCTTTCGCTCCTAAATCTGGATCAAAAAGACTACCAATTATCTCTTTACAAATAGATGCAAAACCTTAGGAAAAGGTTATTTATAGTGAGGGAGTATACTGAGGAGTTTTACAAGGTTAACCTGTGAGTAGGATATGTGGAATATTCCTCAGAGAAGAAAATGAGATATATCAATGTGTTAAGGATGGAAATACATGACGAAATCAATATGTTGTCACCAAGGACATTGGAGGAAGCACACTTATGTGCTTTAAGGGAAGAGGAGAAGATAATAAGAAACAAGAACATAGTAAGAGATAGTAGTCTAGCTAGAGCAACAGGAGAGTCAGCTGGAAAAGGGAAATTTTCAACTCAGAAAGGTGAATTCGACAAATCAAGTCAGCAAGGGTAGTAGGATAAAGGAAGTTACTCAAGAGGTGGAAAACCATACTAGAGAGATAGATGTAGAGGAAGAGGCAGGGAGACTATCTATAGGTGTTACAAATGTAACAAATTAGGTCATAGATCCTTTCAGTGTCTTGAGAAGGAGAATACAGGACAAATATGTGTACACATATCTTAGGCAGAGAAAGCGGAAGTGCAGGTACCTGTGGTGGAGAATATGCCATAGACTGGAGAATCTTTGATGTTAAACATGATTCTATTGAAACCAATGAAGGAGACTGTGGAACCAGTTCAACGAAGGGATTTGTTTATGACTATTTGCAAGGTCAAAGGAAAGTGTTGCAATGTAGTGATTGACAGTGGGAATACCAACAATCTTGTTTCCATAGAGATGGTGGACAAATTGGGGTTTATAAAGATCAAACACCCAATTCCTTACAAGGTTTTATGGATTCATAAGGGTCATCAAATATTGGTGAGTGAGAAGAGTGAAGTGGAGTTCCAAATATGCAACTATAAGGACAAAATAATTTGTGATATCATGCCTATGGATGTTATATTCTTTTGGGTAGGCCATGGAATTTTGACAGGAAGGTTGTACATGATGGAAGGATAAATTTTTACAAGTTTGAAAAGGATGGTATCGAGCATACTATTTTTCCTTTGCAAGAAGGAGGTACAGTTGAACAGGGAAGCCCAAAAGCATTATTACTAAGCGGTAAAGAATTTTTACAACATATTGAAGATGAGAAGGTGATTTTTACTGTGATTTGTAAACCAAGGGTTCTACTTACAAATATTGATATTGCATATTTACCTCTTGAAGTTCAGGAAATGTTACATGAATTCAGTGAAATAGTGGTGGATGATATACGAAATGAACTACCACCTAAGAGGAGTATAAGTCATCACATTGACTTCATACTGGGAGTAATCCTTCCAAATAAGGCTTCATATAGGATGACACCTAAGTAGAATGAGGAAATCAAAAAGAAGATCCAAGGGTTATTAGACAAAGGGGTGATAAAAGAGAGTTTGAGTCCATGTGATGTGCCTACATTACTTAGCCCCAAAAAAGATGGAGAGTGGAAGATGTGTACATACTCTAGAGAAATAAATAAAATCACTATCAGATATAGATTTCCATTACCTCAGATGGATGACATGATGGAATACTTGAGTGGAGCCACTTATTTCTCCAAGATTGAATTGAAGAGTGGTTACCATCAAATCAAAATTGAAGAAGAAGATGAGTGGAAGACAACCTTCAAGATCAATGATGGATTGTATGAGTGTCTTGTCATGCCATTTGGATTGTCGAATGCACCTAGAAAATTCATGAGGATGATGAACGAAGTTATGAAGGAGTTTATTGGTAGGTTTTCCATTGTTTGCTTGGATGATATGTTAGTTTACAGTAAAAAAAAAATAACACTTGAGGCATGTAAGATATGTTTTAGAAAAAGAGCAAGAGGAAAAATTGTTAGTGAAGGTGAAAAAGTGTTATTTTATGAAGTCAGAACTAGTGTATTTGGGGTTTGTCATTTCAAAGTATGGACTGAAATTTGACCTAGATGAGGTAGAGGCAATTGTATATCTGATTACACCTAAAAATATCTTTGAGGTTAGGAGATTTCATGGCTTATAGCTTTTATAGAAATTTCATCATGAATTTTAGCGATATTTGTGCACATATCATAGATACTAT
>ML798867.1:11512-21639 GCA_009831015.1 Picea engelmannii
ACTTATTTTGATACAAAATGGTCAAACAACCTTCCAAGATTTTGGGGCCTCCCAACTCCTCACATTGTAAATTTTTTGGAGTATATAAGCGAGGTAGAATTGAGAGGGGAGGATGTTCTGATAAAATTATTCATACTCTCTCTGCCATCCTTCTTGCAAGATTGGTTTAAGGGTTGTTGAAAAGATAGGGGTATATGATGTTTCGTACACCTCATCAACAGGTTTATTGACTTTACCAAACCACATTGCCAAACGTATGAAGACGCCCTTCAAAATCTCACAATAGCCTTGGAAGATAAAGGATTCACCACTGAGATTGTAGAATATCTCAGGAATGCGTATCATGTTCAACACCAAGAACCCTCTGATATGAAAGAAGAAATTTATGAAGAACATTGTCAACCCCTTAAAGAGGAGAAATATTTCTCCCATGATTCAACAGAATGCAGTGAAGATATAACTAGAGAAGTGAATTATGAGGATGAAGCACCAGTAACCGCTCCCCAGTCTGATGAAGCTCTCCAAGATCCTATCCCTCTTGCACAAGATGATGAGAATGAGGTAAGTCATTTTCCTTTCTCGTTTCTTGATGATACCTTGTTCTATGATTCAGAGAATGAAAAAGAAATGGAACCTTTGGATAAGCTAGATCCTTTATATCTCAAGACTGAATATGTAGAGGCAGATCTTCCACTTGATTAAGTTATCCAAATAATTGAAGCTCCTGAACAAGAAGGATTAAGAAAGGTGAGTTATTTCCCCTTCCAAATTTTTAATGATTTCTTATCTTATGATGTGGAGAGTAAAAAAGTGTTGGATGTTTTAACCCCTTCATGTTATGATGAAAATGAGGACTTTGTTGATAATATTGATGAATTCATACATGTTGGGAAGCGTAAATGGGATGTGATTGGATATGATGGGGATCTCATTTATGACATTGAGGATCATTTCCAAAAGTTTCCCTTACAACTATCATATGACATTACTAAATTTGATATTTGGCGACAAGGACATGACATAATTACAAATTTTATTCAGACACCCAAGGATGACCTGATGATATGCTCTCCTAATAATTTTCAGTCATACCTTGAGGACTTTGATTACTATCTCTCTGAGCACTTAGATATATTCTATGAAGAAAGTTATGAACCATCATTCTGCTCAAATCTTGATAAAAGTGAGGAGGTTACTTCTGTGAAGTAGGATGCTTGTGATAAGGTTTTCCACCTCCCTTTGATTACTTTACCGTGCTATGTCACTGAAGGTATGGTTTGTAAACATGTCCCTTATCCCAAGTCTCCTGTAAGATGAAACCTCATTCTAGATTTTAGGGGAAAGTTGAGTACCTCAAGAAGAAGCTTATTGTCACAGTTTTCTATCTTCCCCTTAAGGAATTGTCAGTCATCCTTTCAGATATTGCTAATCCCTTCTCAGGCCTCAAGTTGTGAAGACATCCAAGGTAGCCAACATTCAGATTCCTTGAGTCGATCTTTTGAACCTTTGACTTTTCACCATCCATTTCTGAGATGGATTGAGCACTCTCTTGAGAGTATGTCTTAGCATCACTTTTTACTTCCCACCCGCCTCCAGGAGCTAGACCTTACAGTTTCCATTGATACGATACATTTTCTAACTCATGTTATTGTTGTGCTTAACTTATCACTATTTTGGCTTATGATGAAGCACAAAGGAAGGTATTGTGGGATGTTGTTGGATGGGTTTCACTGATCATTTGACCACATCTAACATCCAACCAACAGGTAAGTAGGTAGGAATTTTGCATTCATTGGATATACCATTGCATTGCATACTAGAGTAGCTTGCTTTCACACTTGTACATATGATTTCTTTTATTTCAGTCTTATATATATATGAGTTGGGGTGATATCACCACCCCAAATGAATACTGATAGTGCTATTGAGATCAAGCAGGTTACAGGTTATGCCAGAGATCATGAGGTTCTCATGCGCTCTATGGTGAGCACATGTCCTCGAGTTAGAGCCAGATGTTATCCCCCACTTTTAGGGATAGCTAGGAGATTATATATCAAGGCCCATAGGTCCTAAACATGGAGTACCGAGAGCTAGATCGACTTGAGCATGGCCCTGTAGGGCCCATCGTTTCTCCCTTTCAGTGCCTCCACTTTGTTAGCAACAACAACAACATCCATCACCTTCGGCTTGGTCCTGTATCAGAGATGGTTCTTGCTCCATGAGGTAATGAGTCCAAGTATCATGGTATGTGTCACTCTGATCCTCAAAACCTTTGAATATGAGAATTTAATTCCTTTTGTTTCTAACAGGTGCTTGGATCTTATACTTGTCCACTTGACCATGTCTGGGGGGAATGACAGGATGCCCTAGCAAGCTTGTGCCCATAGGTTTTGAGTTTTCACTGGGGGGATTTCTGAAAAGTCATCGTCCATTCTCGTCATACTTACCACTTTCCATATTATTTCCTACTCGTCCATCCCATTACACTGGTCTGGGAATAGAGTTGGCCAATTATTTAGGGGTTGTACCCTACCTTGTGGGAAGAATGGGCTAAAGGGCTTGGAGGGTAAAATTAGTTGACGATAAAATCCTAGTAATAAAACCTGGAGATTCTTCGCCCAGGGATCCCCGAGAAAGCAATACAAATATTCTCAGCAAGAAACAAAGAGACCCATAAAAAATCATAAAACAAGACCTAGTTGAGGGATAGGGGGTCTTATCACGAGCGAGCCTATTAGGTCCATGAGCATATAGCGGTATGACACTACCAACATCTAGTCACCATGCCAGATTAGTGGCTCTTGGTGGCATATCCAAGAGAAAGGGGGTCTCATTACGAGCCATCCTTATCATTTTGGTGAAATGCTTGTGTGCAACATTTCCACCACTGGTCACCAAGCCAGGGCAATGTCCCCTCACTAGCTTCTTGAAAGAAAAAAGAAACAAAAAAAGAAACAAAAATAAGACAAGACCTAGTTAGAGGATAGGCGGTCTCATTACGAGCCAACCTATTAGGTCCATGAGCATCTAGCGGTATGACACTACCAACATTTGGTCACCATGACAAGGTAGTGGCTCTTGGTGGCATAGCCAAGAGAAAGGGGGTCTCATCATGATCCAGCCTTCTCATTTCCGTGAAATGCTTGTGGATAACATTGCCACCACTAGTCACCAAGCCAGGGTAGTGTCACCAGACTAGATTCTTGAAAGAAAAAGAATAAAGATAAAAGGCATGAATGGGATTGGAAACATTTGCATCCATGACAGGTGCAACTCACCCTATATAGAGGCATCCACCAGTAAACCATCCCTGGTATCACTGCACCCTTTGCCCAAGAATCCCCATCCACCTCACCCACTTATGTGACATGGATTTAATCCATTCCAGAAACATCCCTCTTCCAGTGAACACTAGCCCAATAGGATGCCTTATCACTTCCTCCAAACTTGCATTGCATATTTGTATAAAGTGTTTGAGCACTTGACTAGGGTAAAAGGGGTTTTATGCACATGTTTAATAATATTGATGATTAGATGTGATTTCCATTGCTATGATCCATGTGACTTATGATCCCAAGGAGGGTGTATATGTTGATGTGTAGGATCATGCCTGACGGATAGGTACCACATTGGACAGGTACACATGGGGATATGATTAGTTCGGACCTCCAGGGGGATAAGGAGCCCATAATATGGATGTTGAGACCCCGACAGGGGGTAGAGACAGGGAAGATTGTTTGTTCCAGGGAAGAGCAGAAGGTTCCACTAGAGGCAGCTAAGTAGACCTGTACCTAGGGGGGTTGTTCCCTTATCATAGGAACTTTGGCCTTGGAAGGCCGAGGACATCACTTAGGAGGTTCATGACGTTATCCAGCTTCATGGATGTTTTGGCAGACAGACATGGCAGTTTGACATGTGTGGTAGGTTGGAGAAGCCCAAGGAGGGCTAACATTTTTCTCCAGGAGGCTTCATTTTCCCTAGAAAGGGATAATTGCACCCTAGAAGGGGCATGACGTCTTGATTTTGCTTGATTAGGGTTTAGTTTATAACATTTTAATGTAAAACAATATTATTGTGTATTTTGGCCTTGTCGGACTTTTGATGACCTAAATTTTAATTAAGGTCATTTCTATTGTATAAGTAAGAGAGCAAAACTCTCATTTTGTTCATCATGTTTCACTCACTCATTAGTGAGGTCTGAAATTTGCGCCCTATTCTAGGGTTTTGGCTGAAATTTTGAGGTGCACTTGTTGAAGGAAGACATTTTTGGACTATTTTGGCATTTCTTCTTGGTGGAAGGTTTACAACTAGGGTTTTTCTACTTGAATGCATGGTTTATGTAAGTGAATTTCTGCAACACTTCTTAATTGAATGGTTATAGTTTTGTTTACTTGCATTTGTTGTCATAATTTGCTGAATCAAAACCTAGGTAACAAGCACTAGTTAATGTCCTTGTCTCATGCCCCTACCAAGTTAAGAACTAATTTTATTTGTCGAAGTAAGATAGAACCTTGCCATAGAAACACTCTATCCATACACTTCTAGCTAGCCATTTTTTCCCTTCTTATTGAGCTAAGAAGGAGGAAGATGCATCAAGGCCTAGGGTTTCTACACCTTGATGAGTCGTTTTCCCCTAGGGTTTGTTTGATGAAGCCTTGCCTTAGAAAATCTTCACCTTCTAAATCTCTTGTATTTAGCCCTATAAATTCTTACTTAAGCTAGCCGATTTCATCTTGCTAATAAGCTAAAGAAGGAGGAGAAAACACTAAGGCCTAGGGTTTCTACACCTTAGTGAGCCTTTCTCCCCTAGGGTTTCATTGTTGAGGCCTTGCTATAGAAACACCTCAACATTTAACCCTCTTGTCTTTAGTCTTTTCATTATCATTTAGTCCTTCAACCTTTGCAGCCTCTTTGACTCCATAAGCCCTAGCAGCGCACTGGTCTAAGACCTCTTGCATTGAGTATCTTGATCACAAACAAATCTCTAAACTTTGAACAACCTCTAACTCTTACTAACCCTAGCCTAGATTAATCTTACTAACCCTATTGTTGTCGTCACCTTTCTATGTTATAAACACCTTTGTGCAGCATTCGTTTTACTTCTAAAGCAATTGAATGATTGGTTAAGGCATTGTTTAAAAAGTGTTGATATTGTTACATTGAATGCCAAAGTTTCTTTAGCATTTATTGAGAAGTGATATTGTAATCATTTCTATTGTACAAACATTGATTTACTTCATCAATATTATTGCTTAATTTCTTATTATCAGAAATTCATTGATTATATTAAGTACTAACCAACAAGCAAGCTTGCACATGTATAATTTATTTGTTTATTTGTCTCGGGTAGGTACACTTCTTGGTTACTACTTCCGGTTATCTTTTATATTTGTTGGCTATTAAGCCGAACTTTCTTATCGGTGGTGACTTGTGATGGGGGAATATTTTATGTATCCATAATCCTTTGCCTTCTCAAAACCCCAGGTCACTAGGGACGTCTCCCCTAGGCCTTACCTCCCTAAACAGAAAGAGCCTTCCCGTTGAGGTGAAAGTGGTGGGATTGGTTCAGTTACGCTAGTTTGACCTCCTTTCATGCATATATTATCTTAACTACAAACTGTGTGATAACATTTTGGCGCCGTTGTCAGGGAACACTCAGTTAATTCTCCTCAAGATGACACTTTTCGGTAAGCCTTACCTCAAGATTCTTAATCTTACAAGCTTACCTGGAGACTCCACTTAGGGAGTTTTCCCTTATCCTTTGTTAATTTCAAGCAAATTATCTTGCGACTCCACTAACATTTTCCCAAGTGCCACCTTATTCTCAAGTCTATGATATTTCCGAGTTATGGGATCATGGTGTCCTAGGAACAACTGTATCCAACTATTGATTTCAAAATCCTTCAAGGATACCCAACCCATTTTGATACAAAATGGTCAAAAAACCTTCCAAGATTTTGGGGCCTCCCAACTCCTCACATCGTAAATTTTTTGGAGTATATAAGTGAGGTAGAATTGGGAGGGGAGGATGTTCTGATAAAATTATTCATACTCTCTCCGCCATCCTTCTTGAAATATTGGTTTAAGGGTTTTTTCAAAGATAGGGGTATATGATCTTTCGTACACCTCATCAGTGGGTTTATTGACTTTACCAAACCACATTTCCAAACGTATGAAGATGCCCTTCAAAATATCACAATAGCCTTGGAAGACGAAGGATTCACCATTGAGATTGTAGAATATCTCATGAATGCATATCATGTTCAACACCAAGAACCCTCTGATATGAAAGAAGAGATTTATGAAGAACATTGTCAACCCCTTGAAGAGGAGAAATCTTTCTCCCATGATTTAACAGAATGCAGTGAAGATATAACTAGAGAAGTGAATTATGAGGTTGAAGCATCAATAACCGCTCCTCAGTCTGATGAAGCTCTCCAAGATCCTATCCCTCGTGCACAAGATGGAGAGAATGAGGTAAGTCATTTTCCTTTCTAGTTTTTTTATGATACCTTGTTCTATGATTCAAAGAATGAAAAAGAAATGGAACCTTTGGACAAGCTAGATCCTCTATATCTCAAGACTAAATATGTAGACGCAGATCTTCCACTTGATGAAGTTATCCAAATACTTGAAACTCCTGAACAGGAAGGATTAAGCAAGGTGAGTTATTTCCCCTTCCAAATTTTTAATGATTCTTTGTCTTATGATGTGGAGAGTAAAAAAGTGTTGGATGTTTTAACACGTTCATGTTATGATGAAAATGAGGAATTTTTTGATAATATTGATGAATTCATACATGTTGGGAAGCATAAATGGGATGTGATTGGATATGATGGGGATTCCATTTATGACATTGAGGATCATTTCCAAAAGTTTCCCTTACAACTATCATATGACATTACTAAATTTGATATTTGGTAACAAGGACATGACATAATTACCAATTTTATTCAGACACCCAAGGATGACTTGATGCTATGCTCTCCTAATAATTTTTGGTCATACCTTGAGGACTTTGATGACTATCCCTCTGAACACTTAGATCTATTCTATGAAGAAAGTTATCAACCATCATTTTGCTTAGATCTTGATAAAAGTGAGGAGGTTACTTCTATGAAGCAGGACACTTTGTTGACGATTGAAAATGTCAATGTAATTTCTCCCGCAAAGTGTTGCTTGGCCTATTATTATATACGACTAAATAATGCTAGTAGGTGAGACTCCCTTGAAATTTTGAAGATCAGGTTTGTTCATTTTCAATGTTATGATGATGTGCTACAAATTTTTACATGGTTGATGAGAATATGGTTGTCGTTGACATCAGTTAAATTTTGAGATGTTGTTCCTTCATGATACTACAACCTGCTATTCATTTATGGTATTTTTTCTTCTCGCACCTGTACAACAAAAATGTTAGTGAAAATTGCAGAAAGGAATTTTGAGGAAAAGAAAAATACTATATCTAATGAAAAAGAGACCTAGATCTGCAATACTATATGCATGAAAATACTTGTTGATAGTGGTTAATTCCTAGCTAACAAAGAAATGGCTATGAAATATTGTTAAGTTACATTTTATATGCATATGGTGGAAATTTTGGTGTCACATCTGGCAAGGTGATAATGCATTGGTTATGCATTACTTGATGGAATTGGTAGCTGATATACATATGTTATAACGTTGGTTGTTCATGGAAGTGATGGCTTGCGTTTTTTATGGTGATTATGCTATGTTTAGGGTTGATGTTGATAACGCTATTTGGTTATGAATCTATACATGATCGTTTATATTTTGTAGTGGTAAAGCGATTTATTTGAGTTATATCGGAAATGTAAACATAGGTGGCGCATTTGGCAAGGTGATTGCAAATGGTTGAATTATTATGTGGACTTGGATTATGCTATGGTTTAAATGTGTTGATACTATCGATGCAATGGTTGATTAATGGTGTTAATGGAAGGCTCGTTGGCATGTACTATGGAGTAAATGAGATGAGGGTGGAGGTGATGTGCATTTATTGCACGTCACCTTTACCCTTCCCATTGGCCGCCACCCTAGTCGGACTATTGTTTGATCTTTCTGTTGTGTTCACGCTCTGGATTTTTAGCAGGGTGAAACCGCTGGACCACCCCTCGTATTAAGGATTTCGATTAACACGTATGTCTCTTTTGTCCATTCTTGAATTCACTCTGGTTATGAAATTATTTCGGCTCAGTTGTGTGGGTTTGTGTTTGTCTTGAGTGCTGCAGCTATGTGGAATTTTGGATTTAAATGGAAAATAGATGGTTCGACTTTTATCAGTTAAGTTCAGTGGATTGTTAGTCTTCCTGGGTGATAGTTCCTTATTACCACTACGTGTTGGTTGAAGGTTTTTTGGATGGATGATTGTCTTCACAGTTATTGTGTTTAATTAAGAGCCATGTTTTCTTGTTTCATCCTTGCCAAGGGACTGTCTCCCATCCACAAGCACCACAACCCCTTATGCGTACACCTTTAGCCTCAAAGTCTCACTGAATTTAGTTTCATTCCTTCTGTGAAGGCTACTGTGAAAACCCTTAACCCTCCAGGCTAGGGTTGCATAGGGAAACTGTCACGCCTGTCAAGTGGTTTCCAGTTATTGTGGTCTATTACCTTGAGTACGGGATCACCCGTGGGTCGTATATCCATCATGTTCGTATGGCTTCCCGTCACTGCCTCTATGATATTAGCATAAACCTTACATTTCTATTTTCTTTTTAAGGTCACAGTCACCCGCCTTATGCTAAGTAACTCAATGATTTTAATGGAAGGGCCTCTACCCTGTGTCGATTGGATTCTTGGTTATGCATAGCTACCATGGCTTGTTCGGTTGGTTGTTCCTCTACCACAGTGGGATTTTTTAGTTGATATACAATCACTAATATTCACACTTTTGATGTTTTGGTTGATGGTTGGCATTGGTTATGAATATTGGGGTTGCTCATGCAGGTCGTGTTCTGTATAGGTTGTTTTGCAAAGTAAATTATTGGACTGGGTATATCTATTGCATCTTCTATTGTTGGTTGAATAAACCTAAGTGTGCACAGCTTGGTCAATTATGATTGGCTAAATCAATAGCTTGACATGATTTATTGAATTATATCATGGTCGTATGTTGTTGTGTGATTAGTGGGATTGTTGCACCATGAAGTTTTATCAGTTGCACACCATGCGTAGTATGGATGACTTGTTTTCATGCTCAGTGATATCCACTAAGTTTTAAGCGCGTTATTGATTGCAAATTGACCACTGTTGATGAAAGGTGTGTTGGTTATTTATTTCAGGTTTTTAGTCACATTGATTTGTTTTGTTTTACAGTGGCATGGTTACGTTTCCTTGGAAATTTACTCCTGCATAGCCTGTGTCTAAATAGTGGTTGTTTGGTTGTATAGTCAATTATAATTTCAGTCGTGGCATGTGAGGTTTTGATTATCTTGATTATTTTTTACACATATATATGGGAATGAATATCATTACAGACCTTGATTGGATCTATTGCATAAATAGTGACTTCATTATTGTTTCAGAAATACGACTTTTAAATATAGATTGGAGAAATGTGTGGCAGTGGTGGATGTTAATGATTACATATTGGGCATGAGTGTTTTTGTTGATTGTTATAACATGCAGAATGAGTGAACAAAGGGGACAAAACCTCTTACAAATTGTGTGAAATACTTACCTTTAATAATGGCACTGTGTTGGATATTTTATTATTGGACAGTGAACTAGTTAAATACACAGGAATTACTACTTAGTCATCTGATTGTTGGTTGATGTTATGGATTCATTGATTAATCTCATGAAAAATAAATGTCCCCCCCCCCCTCTCATTATCTCATTTTCCACTAATTACAACCCCTTCACATATCCCATATTCATTTTATTCACCCCCTATTCTAATATTGATCACAACTAAGAAAATTTATGTGTTAGATTGGATAGAAGTGGTCGAATTATGTGTGGATTGCAGTGAGGTTTATTGTTTTTCTTACAGTTGATTGTTGTTATCATTGAGCAGTGACCATATCTCTTCCCTTTCATTATATCATATTTTTTCCAATTACAAACCCCTCATGTATCCCTGAACATTTTTTCCACCCCCC
>ML798867.1:82894-95934 GCA_009831015.1 Picea engelmannii
AATTATCTGGGATCAACCAATTTACAATGAATTTTATATTTCTTAGGTCAATACACAATTCACATCCTCTAACTACAAAATCCATACACAACAATAATTTTTTTCCAAGCTCATATTTCTTCATGTTGGCTTGCAATTAATTGCGTTGAAGGGTTAAAAATATCATCTCCAAATGTTTAAAATGATCTTCCCAAATATTTCTAAAAGTCAAAATATCATCCAAGGAGGATACAATAAACAAGTTCGAGAAATGGTCTTAAGATATCATCCATCAATATTAGAAGTGTTGTCATAGTATTGTTGTAACAACCCTCCTCATTGTGACAACGACTCTGACAACAGGTGCAAAAATTTTTTGTTTTAAAAGTGTGTGTGCGCGTGCAGAAAGGAACAGACACACTTGACTCTACGTCACCACACGGCAACCAACCAGACACAACCACGATGATCACCCCCAGAAGACAAGACGCACAACAAGTGGCTGCTAGCAATGAACGACTACAGACATAAGGCGCACGTCAAGTGACCGTGACAATAAACGACCACAGAGATAAGGTGCACAACGTAAAATATTCACGACATATTGGGGTAGGCACAGTACAAACACAGAGGGAGGAATCCATGGTAGTAGATCATACTATTTCTGCACAGGAAAGTAGGGCGTTTAATATTAGTTCTCTGCGCCGGAGAGAGAGAAGGTCAGATAGGCTCTTGGCCGACTGCTCAGGCAGAAACTAGTAAGATCTGTCAAGTGTGTCGCAAGAGTGGAACCT
This sequence comes from Picea engelmannii, assembly GCA_009831015.1. Lineage (NCBI taxonomy): Eukaryota > Viridiplantae > Streptophyta > Pinopsida > Pinales > Pinaceae > Picea > Picea engelmannii. The sequence goes on from ML798867.1 coordinate 83,668, forward strand.
TGCCTTTAAAGGGCCCGAGACTCTTGATACGGCATCGGATTCCTTACACCGAAAAATAATCACACCCACACCCTTACACACTATGCTATGTGGAGGTGTCTACATCCTACCCGACACCCCCAGACCAAGCAATAAATGATTACTACCATATACAACAATAGTTAATAAAATTTCCATGACCACTACGGATAATGCAACCCGAAAGGACTCCGACAACTACCAACCATCGCCAGGACATGGCAATATCCACGACTCAATAGCACCAATTTCGGATCCAATACTCCTTGTAATTTCCACCAGCTCACAAGTTGCCAATCTACCCTAAACATAATGCATATCAACTAATTGCCATCCCCTATTACCCAAGACTGACTGTACTAGTTGAAGGACATTGCTTTTTCCTAAGTTAACGATTCGACAACATTTAACCACATTCCCACCATGTTATCATCAAATAATTCTTTTTACTAACCTCACAAATACATATGAATCATAATTCATCTTGTGTGCTATCATAAAATAAAATTACCTAACTTACCATCAATGCATTTCAACATTCATTTATTACCCTAACCTTTCCATATCATCATCGTTACATTACCCCATTATTTAATTAGAAATAAGAGTTTACCTTTTTCCTGCTAGAATAAAAATGACACTATGATACTATTCCATAACCTAATCGTATCCTTGTCATTACATTACATTAATCCCAAATTAGGGAGTTTACCTCCTTCCTGGCTATAATAAAAATGACACTATGGCAATAACTCCATGAACCCTATCTTATCATTACCTTCACGTCTCAATTATTCGAATAAAATAAGGAGTTTACACTGCAGGGTTAATGCTAACAAGGGGAACTACAATGATTAAATCCATGTAAAAAGCCATGTCTTTTTTTTTATATAAACAATAATGCAATTAATTGCCAGTAATAAATAGGCATTAGGTTTATTACTTACCATAGTTAAAATCGTGACGTGCCCTTCAGGACGCAGTACGTGCTGCAAGGGTGCCACTCGCCTCTTTCCATTTTATTCGTGTGACATGCCCTTCAAGATGCACTATGTGCTCCAAGGGTGCCACTTGTCTCTTGACTAAATTTGGTAGATGTCAAACCCCTAGAGTCAATACTCTGTCACGTGATCTTGTGGGAGACTAAGGGCCTCTAAGGAATAAGGACCCTGCCTTTTTGTGTGCCCCTTAGAATCATCGTGAGCGACTATCACAGTCTGCCCTCATGGCATCATGGGTCTTCTCGAACTAGGTAATCGTTAACCTATAGTTCGAGCCACGACGGGAGTGCTAGTAGGTTGTGGCAGGGTTGCTTCCACACCTCTCCCTCAATTTCTCTGGTTGTCGTGCGTGACCCCTTTACTCCAAATGTGAGTCTGGTTGGCAAGCTATCGTCATCTTACATACATCAACGAAACATGTCAGTGATAACAATCAACATCATAATATCTAATCATTTGTACATATGTCACATCAACAACATTCAAACCCTAACAGTCTACTCTCTGACTCAATCCGGAGTCCATGGAGTTTCGTCGATGCCTCGGCATCCTCAAATGTCTAGAGTTCTGCACACTCAGGAGAGCCCAGTTAATAACACCTGTCAATGTAAATACAAAAAAAATAACATATCATCAAATCCACCATATCTCATAATCATAATCAAAATAACCATTCGTATAAAGAACTGGATCACTTGCACGCAAGTGTCCTCAAAGAATAAGTCTTCTTAGTGCGTGCAAGAGAGGGATGTTACATACACCCCCTCTTGTTTTAAACTTCATCCTGAAGTTTCACAGTATGTAAGTGTCGAAATAAAGTGTATCAAAATATCATAGGTCTAGCTATCAAGCAAAAATGAAAACTGTTGACACATATCATATGCGTCCTCCCAGGTCATCGAGTTCAGACTATAGTTGTCCCACTAGACCTTGACTTGATCTATTGTTCGACATTGTAGTTGTCGAATGTGATGGTCCAGGATGCATATTGTCTCTACTGAGAGCGGACCCTCGTCTGATACCTGCAAGGAACTCATGTCAATAACATGTGTAGGATCACTAACTAACATAATGTCTCAAAATAGATACGTGAAAAACATCGTGCATATGCCTAAGAATCGGGCAAGACTAGTCAATAGGCCATGGGCCCCTTCTTTTCCACAATCACAAAGGGTCCCACAAACCTAGGAGAGAGCTTATCACCCCTTCCAAACTTGATCAAACTCTTATGCAGTTTTACCCGCAAAAAGACTCGATCGCCAACTTCATAACTACGATCAACACGATGAACATCGGCATAACTCTTTTGACAATCCCGCGCTTCCTTGATACTTTGTCTTATTGTTTGCATTTGATATTCCATTTCTTGGATCGCTTATGGTCCCACCAGAACCCTATTCTCAAGCCAATCCAAACTCATAGGTGTCCAACACGGTCTCCCGTAAAGAAAATCGAAAGGCGCCATCTTGATGGTGCTTTGATAACTGTTGTTGTATGCAAACTCTGCCAGTGTAAATAACTCTTCCCAACGCTTTTTTTGGTCCATAACGTACATATGCAACATATCCTCCAAGATTTGGTATGTTCTTTCGGTCTTCCTATCTATCTCCGGGTGATACGCGGTACTAAAGTTAAGTTGGGTTCCCAAGGCCTCTTGGAAACTAGTCCAAAATCATCATGTAAACACTGATCCTCTATCGAATATAATCCTCTTAGGCACGTCATGCAGCCTCACAATCTCACTGATGAAAACTCTAGCTATGTCAGGTGTCTGATATGTCATACGCACAGGAATAAAATGAGCACTCTTCATCAGAATGTCGACTACCACAAAAATTGAGTCGTGTCCCCTTGACGTAGTGGAAATCCATCGAAATGACCTCCCATTTCGATTCTAGAATAGCGTGAAGTTGTAGTAATCATGTCGGATGTCTATGTTCAACCTTCACTTGTTGACATTCTATACATTGCTCCACGTAGTTGACTATGTTTGCCTTCATTCATTTTCAGAAGAATAAGGGTTTAAGGTCTGGCCTCATCTTCGTGACTCCAGGATGAGCCATGTATACTACTCTATGAGCCTCATTTAGGATCAAACTCCTCAACTCATCATTGGGCGGTACATAAATTCAGTTTTTAAATATCAATAATCCATCGTTATCCACAGTAAATCCTTCAACTTTTGGTACCATCATTGTGTTTTGTCCAATAAAATCCTTGACCTCTTTGTACCAGTCATCGTCGCGCTATAAAGTTAGAATCTTTTCACGTAGATTTGTCTAAAGAGGAATCACCAAAAATATTTGTGGTCTCCAACTCAATGGATCCTCCATTTTGTTCATTGTTCATTTTATGTAAGAAATCTTGAAATCATACTCTCTAAGCAATTCTGACCAACATCGTTGTCGTGCGTTCAAGTCGTTTTGCGTAAATACGTGTTGTAGACCATAGTGGTCTATTTTTAGTTCAAATTTTCATCCAATAAGGTAGTGTCTCCAAAATCTCAAGGCATAAACAAAGGCTAACAACTCCAAATCGTGAGTCGCATAGTTCTCCTCATGCATTCTCAACATTCTCGAGATGTAGGCGATCACTTAGCTGTCTTGCATCAAGAATCCACCTAAGCCTTCCTTGGATGAGTCAGTTCATACCAAGAAGTCTGCTTCCATGTCTGGGACCTTTAGTATCAGTGTTGTTGTCAACATCTCCTTGAGCCTCCGAAAGGCTTCCGTGCATTTCTCGATCCAAACAAAATTCTTGTTCTTCTTTTTCAATTTCGTAATCGGATTTGTTATCTTCGAAAAACCCTCAACGAACCGTCGATAGTATCCTGCTAAAGCCATGAAGCTACGCACTTAGGGGAAATTTTTATGTGCAGGCCATTCCATAAGAGCCTTGACCTTTGTTGGATCCACAACGATACCTTTGTCAGAGATGACATGCCCTAAGTAGTGAATCTTCGATTGATAAAATGATAATTTAAACAATTTCCCATACAACTTATTCTCTCGTAGACACTGTAGTACCATGCACAAGTGTTCGTTATGCTCCTCCATCGTCCAAGAGTACATCAAAATATCACCAATGAATACTTGGACGAACTTGTCCAAGTATTCATGGAACACCCCGTTCATCAAACTCATAAATACCCCTGGGGCGTTCGTCAGGCCAAACGGTAAAATAGTAAACTCGTAATGTCCAAACCTCGTCTTAAAGGTGATCTTAGGGATGTCATCCTCCTTGATCTATAACTGGTGATACCCTGATCTCAAGTTGATCTTTGAAAACACTATCACGCCTTTCATCTGATCAAATAGATCATCAATCCTCAGCAACAGATATTGATTCTTGATCATTGCCTTGTTCAACTGACGATAGTCAATGCAGAGTCTCCACGACCCATCTTTTTTCCATATGAAGATAAAAAGCGCACCCCACGGTGACACACTTGGACATATAAGTCCTAGGTCTAACAACTCCTTCAATTTCATTTTTAACTTTTGTAACTCCAGGGTCGACATACAATAAGGCGTTCTTGCTATTGGTTCAGTTCCTGGTTTTAGGTCGATGGAAAATTCCAATTCCCTCTCTAGCGACATCCCAGGTAACTCCTCAGGGAAGACGTCCACAAAATCTCGCACCATTGGAAGGTTTTCTAGACCTTCCACTACTCCCTTCTCGTTTAATGCAAGGATTGCATAAACCTTACATCCCTTGTGCATGCTCTTCTGTAGTTGCAAGGAAGAGATGAACCTCGGGGAGACTCCCTAGTTCTGACCTACAATCACAGGTCTCTGTCCCTTGTCATCGACCAAGATAAATTGTTTCGTCTTACGATTGAGTATCGCCTCATGTGATTCCAACCAGTTCATACCAATCACGACATCATAAGACCCTAAGATTGTGACGTACAGGTTGTCCCTTGTGACAAAATATCCCAAGTTAAGGCTACATCCCGTAGCCTTCCCTCCAACCTTATGTTTGGCTCTCGAATCCATTTCTACAAAGCTAAACTCATCTTGTTTGATTGCCTTTACCTTAATTATTTTTAGCGCCGCACCAGAAATGAAACTCTCTGTAGCACCTGGATATATCAAAATACTCAGGGTCTAGTCAGTGATGGTACCTGACATCTCGAGCATAGTCTACTAGTTCTCTGTCTGATGGTTATTCACCATTGCATGAATCCGATGGACCTTGCCCAAATCTCCCATGGTAGTGGGTCTGGCTGATCCAGATGCTCTAGTCCTCTCCACTGGGCAGTCGCACTGGTAATGTGGCTCCCCATGTGTCCAACACCCTTTCTTCGGTCCAGTACTCCTAGTACAAAAAGTAGAAGCTGACAACCCACCGGCCTGGAACCCTGGTCTGTTCTACTGAACAGGCCTAAACTGTTGTTTTTGTGGTCGACGTTGTTGCTGGTGTTGTGGTCCTCTGTAAGGATTTTGTTGCTGAGGCACCGATCGTCGTGTTGTAGTGTATGTGGATCCTCTCTGAGTGCCTCTAAATCTTGGTGAATGTCTAGCTAGTGTCAGATGTTGCAGTGCACCAAATGACACTTGTCCCACTGGTCTCACCAGATTGTTTTTCTGAACTCCGTTGATGAGCTCCTCCCCTGCTGTGAGGGCCTTCCAAACAGCATCATGCAAGGTTTGAGGCATTATAATCCTCACCTTTGTATGAATGTTGACAGTAAGGTTGAACACAAACTTGTTGACCTTAAGCTTATCAGTATTCAGGTGCAGAGCATGCCAAAGCAGCTCCATGAAATGGGCCTCGTACTCGGGCACCGTACGACCGCCCTGTCGCAAGGCATTGAACTCATTGAGATGACGCTCAATGGATTCCTCGGATAGATACCTCTCCTGGAACCATTCCTCGAATAGTTCCCATGAAACGTCTTCAACTTCCATGTTCAATTACGGCAAGAGCGTCTTCCACCATAGAAGAGCGCTCCCCTTCAATTGAAATACCACCATGCGAACCTTCATGTTGGAAGTATAGTCGTGAAGTGAAAAGCACATACTCATATTCTCCAACCATGCCTTGAAGGCTGCGTCATCCGGGGCACAAAAGAACTCAGAAAATTTGACCTTCTCAAGTTTGCGGTGAATGCTATCAGTATTGTCCGGAGTGCGTGGTGGACCATCAGGAGGTGTCGGTGCCCTGGCCTCATTTCTATCCAAATGGTTGATCAGTGCCTCAGACATCCTCTGAAAGGACCTCATCAACCCAACCACATCACCCACAGCTATATGTTCTTTCCTGAAAACTTTCTCGTCTCCCTGGGGGTTAGACCCCTCGGGCGTGGATGCTACTGGGGGCATCACACCTCCTCCCCTAGTACCCCATCTTCTGCCTCTGCGACGTCCTCTGACAATGATTACCTGCACGAATACAAGTCAATTTAATTAGCAACATTAATACTCAAATATCTAATCAACGAAAGCCGTAGTGATCCCAAGTCGCGGGTCGAATTGGCTCTGATACCATATGTAATGACCCCATCGTTACAACAACATGCGACAAATAACCAGTGCAATATGTATTATTTTATTTTTTATTTTTTTAAAATAGGAAGGTAATAACGACAACAGTCAATCAACACCACTAGATGACGAACTCAATGCACTCAATTTAGGCAACAGACAAACATAACGACCTAGCATACTAGCACATCAAGAAGCTAGAAGCAACATATGACAGTCAATCAAACGAAAAATAGAAACGACTACCCGCCCATCCTACCCTACAAGGTTAGGACCTCCAGGACACACAAGTAATGCTCAAGCCCAAGTTCCCATCAATTTTGAACATTTAAGGTCTCAAGGATGGCGACTATTCTGAGGAACAAGGAGGTGTCTACATCCCACCCAACACAAGAAAGACCATGCCTACTAAGCTAAGGAAACATCAATAAATCCAAACGTAATAGCTTTAACAACACACTAGCTAGAACCCTCCTGGAGAGCGGGAGACAATAACATTAACGTTATAAAACAAGTACAAACTTTCTTACAAAACAAAATTATCCACATCGGGAGGTGCATGATCCTAAGCCAGGCTTCATATGTGCTTATCGATCAACACGTGCAATGACCATGTCATAAGGTGTCACGTCACCACAATGCAACAAGGAGCTAGGGACCCATGCGCAAACAAAATAATTCTAAACCTTCAAACAAACATAAAATCTACGTGCCTAAAATCCAACTGGCACTGATATACATTATACGACTCTAGTAGATGAAGGCGCTCTAATCAATAAAGAAAAAAGGGATCCAGAGTGATTATATGTGACACATTTAAATTGACACAACAACTAGATGTAATTCAATAGTAATTTATTGTAATAAGGACCAAATCACCACATAAGTAGCCAACCACCATCTAAAAGTAAAGGCACCTAACCATCATCAAGCAACATTATACCTTCCATTCATTTACAATCCCCTTTACATCATTCTAAAGAATAGAGGAACTTATAATTAATAATGGCAGGTTACAATTTTCATAAGAAAATTTTAATAACAATATCTAAGAGTTCAAGTGTTCCTTAATTAGATCCCTGTCATAAAAACAATTTAAAACTATTAAGAGCATCAACACATTAATCATGATATACAATTAAAACTGTTTCTATCCAACTGAAACTATAATGAGATGTAAATCACCACAACATAATTAAATTAATTAAAACTAATAAAATCGTTAACGCAATAATCACAATATACCATTAAACTGTTGCGGTACAGTTGGAACTATTATGAGACGTAGATCACAAAAACATAATTAATTTAATTAAAACTATTAAAAATGTTAACGCCATCATAACAATCATATAGTTGTCAGTGGGAGGATGGTAAAGAGGGTCCCACTCATTACTTGAAGTTATAATAATTGCATCAAAGTTAGTTCCTATTCTAGCTTCTTGATGGACGCATCTTATAGTCATAGTGTTGTTTCAAGGTTAATTTGAGGGTTAATTCCTCTTTTTGTACTCTGTAACTTTTTGTCTTTTGTGAGTTGAAGGCTTTCTTTTGGATTACTTTTATGAACGCTAAGAAAAAGATATGTTTGTTGCTATCATATAGCTCATTTTTTTTGTCCTATGTCAAAGGACAGTTGTAAGAAAACTAAATATATTTTTGAATATAAAAATAATTTCCCGTGGAATCATATCTTTGTTAGAGGTTCTAACCACTAATTAATTAAAATCTCCTTGTGATATTCAGAATCTCCGTATTTAATTACTATCTCTTAGTATTTACTAAATCGCTTGTATTTATTCAAAGGAATAATAAAGGTTGGGCGCACTTAACCCAAGGATCTAGGAATTAGAATCAGTTACACTTGCCAACTATCCAGAAAGGAGACTCGCAAAACAAGAGAATAATTAAATAATTAAAAACATTGCAGATTAGAAGCATTGATTTTCCCAAATAAACTCAGAGATCGCGGATGGAAAAAAAAACAAAGGAAATCTCAGAACAAGAAGACAAGGGAACCGCGGCTGGCCAAAAATAAAATTTTAGGCGAAAATTTAGAAATAAACACAGTCTCAACACGAAAGTAAACAGGAAATCGCAATTCACCCCACAAGGATGTAGCCACTGCCATGCTCATAAGTCGCAAAACAAACATCAAGGGATTCGCTACTAGTCCACAAATTTTTACATGCAAAAAACGTAATCCATTCCACTTCAATTTTTAAGCGCAAACTTAAGGCCATTAAAACGATTTTGTCAGAAGGTTTGACAGAGAGAGAAAGGGAAAAATGACTGCTCTGTTCGTGGGTTGGGTGCATCGGTAAAAGATAGGAAACAAGACGCAACAGTGCTCAGCACAGGGTTGGTTGGAGAAAGCGACAAGAATAAGTTACACAGATTAAAATTAGTCAAGCATTATTACCAAACTTCAATTATCAATTCAATCCCAATAGAACCACCCAATGATTCATGAGAAAATTCATTGGAATTCCTGTAAACACACAACTCGAACTTGGAGAGAAACCTTCGCTGCAATCTTCTAATGATCTTCACGGGTTATCCATACACTTATACAAAAGTATGATTCTACTTGGACCATGCAATGATCTAATCAACAATTAATCAATTGATCACAAACAAGTTTTACTTTGCAAAAATGGACACACAACTCAAATTCGTGGGATTGAACACACAAAGGTTTTTTTGGAACGAATGAGTAGTATCTTGCAAAGATATACAAAGATCTGATTATCACCACGCAAATCAATCATCCATAGATTATGCTCTGTAACAAACTAACACAGAATTCAATCTTGGGAGAAAAAGAAAAAAACATAGAGTAAAATAAAATAATGGCCCAAGACCCAAAACACAATCTTCCGTAGTAATAATACAAAAACGCAGTCATCCAAGTAATAATACAAACACAGTAATAATCCTAAACCAGAACCGAAAACTACAAATAAAAATGCAGTCATCCACAGAGTGGTAAAAACGCAGTGATTAAAACGCATATGCACAGAGGATATCTCGGCATTTTGCACAAATCTTAAAGCAAATCCTGGCCCAACATATTGTGCTTGAGGATTTGGGTCAAACATGCCAAAATCCAAAAACTTCGATCACCAAACACAAGACATTAGTGCTCACCCAAGGCGCTACGAGTTTAACACCAGTTTCAACATACAAAGCTCAGAAAAAGAAATTTAGTTACCTTTTTTACAATTTCACAAGGCACACTATCGCCCAGATAAAACTTCATATGCATAAACTAAACAAGTCTTTTTTATTTTAACAACATCTACGCAAGCGAGCTTTCGACATTAAAGAAATGCATGAACAAGAAATTTAGCTACTATTCAATACAAATTATGCACATGCGTACCATAGCCAAATGTGAAGAACCAAAAGTGATTGTTCCACGCTCGTGCTTCGTCCAACTCCGACTTTTCAAACGATGAGACCTCACCGGTACCTCCCATTAAATTCTAGGGGTACTCTTCTTCCCTCTGATCCCCTCGAGCCACAAAGAGGCCACACACACAATACCATAGAATGCTAGCTTCCCAGCTCGCCTCGCAAGGTTGAGCTACCACTCGTCACCCGAGCTAGGTATCCCAATTCCCACAAGAGAAAATTCAGTCAAGATAAAATTTTGGCAGCATAACATTACGCAAGCCAGATGTGACCCAAACTCTTCCTCCCCATTATTTTTATAGAGTTTCTTAGTCATTAGTTTCTCAAACCCTCATTAGATTCCTTTTTCATTTATTTAATTAGGAAAAACCTCCTCCGTACACATGTCTCTCGATCCCCTAGTTGCACCAGAAAATCAATTTATTAATTAATTAAATTTTTCTATTTCTCTCACCCACCTAAAAGCGTTCCTAAAAAAGCTCCTCGGTGTCCAATTATTCCCTTACAATTCTTAAATGACTTACACCTTACTTAATTTCTAGTCGAGTTCATAAATAGAAAGTTCCAAAGGCTAGATTCCTTTCTAAGTTAGACATTCCCCTTTTTCTTTAAGTTTCACCTTTTTCTTTAAGTTTCCCTTTTTCTTACTAAGTTCAGAATTAGCAGGTTTAGACATAAACAACCAATTAACCATTTTATTAATTAAACATTTATTAAATTTTCCACTTTATTTATTAATGCTTGAATTTTCTTTACCCCCTTCTTGTTACATGTCTAATTAGGTTTTTTTTTTTTGTTCAAAGGTTCTACCCATACCTAGGTTTTCAAATCACTAGGCTTGGCGACAGTTCTTAAAGGAAAATTCTGTTATTAAACTTTACTTATCACATCATTGATTTTAAGGTCGACTAGGTCCTAAGGAGGCATAGTTTTCTAGGCATTAGGTTTATTACTTACCATAGTTAAAATCTCTACATGCCCTTCAGGACGCACTACGTGCTCCAAGGGTGCCACTCGCCTCTTTCCATTTTATTCGCGCGACGTGCCCTTCAAGACACACTACGTGCTCCAAGGGTGTCACTCGCCTCTTGACTGAATTTGGTAGATATCAAACCCCTGGAGTCAATACTCCGTCAGGTGATCTTGTGGGAGACCAAGGATCTCTAAAGGACCCTGCCTTATTGCATGCCCCTTAGAATCATCATGAGCGACTGTCACAGTCCGTCCTCATTACATCGTGGGTCTTCTCGAACTAGGTAATCGTTAACCTACAGTTCAAGCCACGATGGGAATGCTAGTAGGTTGTGGCAAGTCTGTTGTCACACCTCTCCCTCAATGTCTCTAGTTGTTGTGTGTGACCCATTTGCTCCAAATGCGAGTCTGGTCGGCAAGCTAACGTCAGTCTACATCCATCAACGAAACATGTTAGTGATAAAAATCAACATCATCATATCTAATCATATGTACATATGTCACATCAACAACAGTCAAACCCTAACAGTCCACTCCCTGACTCGATCTAAAGTCCACAGAGTTTCATCGATGCATCGACATCCTCAAACGTCTAGAGTCCTACACACTCAGGAGAACCCAATCAATAGCACCTATCGATGTAAATACAACAAAAATAACATATTATCAAATCCACCATATCTCATAATCATAATCAAAACAACCAATCATATAAAGAACCAGATCACTTGCACGCAAGTGTCCTCAAAGAATAAGTCCACTTAGTGCGTGCAAGCATAGGATGTTACAATATTGAATATTTTATATTATTTGAGTTGATTGAATCGAGATAAAAATAAACCTAAAATGTTAATTATTTTAGGTGATTGAATGGAGATTAAAAATAACCTAAAATGTTAATTATGATAAAAAATAAATAATAATAAACATAAAAAAAATTGTAAAAACATTTAATAATATTTTATTTATCAAATTCATATTTGACTTCTTAAAAATTTTAATTATCATTATAAAAAAATTTATATTTAGCTTTTTAAAAAGTTTAGTTATATTATAACAAAACTAATACCACTCAATTATATTTATATTTATTCAAGTCTGTTTTTTTATTTCCTAAAAACCATTTTAAATGATGAGAAAATTTAAACTCAAATTTTTATTTTTATAAGATTATTTAGACAAATGATTTAAATGTTCTTTTATTTTGTTTTTACACTTGAGTAGAATTTAGTTTGAATGTTTTAAAACATACAAATATAGTAAATTTAAATGGCCTTTTGTTAAATTCCTATATGATATATATATAGGAAGATGATGGGAGACGATATGATATATATAGAAATGATGTGATATGTGAGGTGTTGGTTTTT
>ML798867.1:101043-112422 GCA_009831015.1 Picea engelmannii
TTTAGTTTATATATAAAGGTTTACTTAAATATATTTGTATTTTTTTATTAAATTTGATATTATTTTAGATTTTATATAATTAAAATATTAATGTTTAATTTATATATAAAGGTTTAAGTAAATATATTTGTATTTACAATTGGAAATATATTTGTATTGAAAATTGGAATGGAAAAGTCTTTTGTATTAAATTTTAAAAAATTAATATTAAAAATATCAATCTATTTTTAATAATTTAAATAAATAAAAAAACTTAAGTGTAACTTTAAATTTATTTTTCATTTTAATTATTAGAAATATATATTATTATGAATTAAAATTGTTAAAATATATATATTTCTTTTAATACAAGGTTGTATGTTGATTTGGTTGGCTCATATTTAGGTTCTAGATGACAAACCTAGTGGTTCAGTGTGCAAATTGATAAAAACCTTCATTTTTGTGAATAACCCTCTATATATATGTCTTTGACGTTATTTTTCTATAGGATAAACAATTCAGTTGTTGACGAAACTATAGAAATAGATAGAATCAGCTATGTAAATTTCAAATAATATATTTTAAAAATATTTATTATTGTTTACTATTTTTAATCTATTTTTGTCTTCGGATATATCAAAATCCTAGAATACATACCTCTGTTATTTTTGCTATAACTTTTTCTCGTCTTGACCATTTCTCAAATGGATTATATGCGCCACTAGAAGAGACCGATAACTATAATTCAAAAAAAAAATTGATCTTGTTAAGATCCTCCTAGCCTACACGAACAAAAGACGTTGTAATTTCAAGCACATGTTGACTTTGATAATTTAAAAAAAATATTAAAAATTTCCAAGAAATACATGGCACAATAAAAATGGGTTCTCTACAAGTATACACGTTTCTGGAAAGAAATCTCATCATGAAGGTACTCAACACCTACACGAAAAAAAACATATACCTTATATTTTGTGGGAAAAACAAGATACCATTGTTAGAAAAAACATATTTGCCATAGTTATTCACAATTTCTATGAATAAAAGTTGACTCCCTGATATTGTGGATTGTTTGAAATCCTAGAGAGAATAGGACAAGTGGCATACAGAGTTTCCTTACCACCTGTTGTTATAGATCATAATGTATTCCATGTGTCTTTGTTAAATAAATATGTACATGATTCTAATCATGTTATTGATTGGATTGTAATAAAGGTGGAATCAAAAGAAGAATTACAACCCGAACCTCAATGCATCTTGGACAAGAAGGAAACAATGCTCTGGAACCGATTCATCATGTAGGTCAAGGTGTAATGGAAGCACTTTGGAGCCAATGAAGCTACAAGGGAGATAGAAGATGCGATGAGATTGGAATACCCATTTTTGCTTACTATATAATTGTATATACATGGTGTTTCGAACACTGAGGATTGTGTTTCTTTAAGGGGGAGGGAGATTTAATGCCCCGTATTCCCCCAAGACTGTAATTGTGTTAAGGTTACATAATTTATGTTATTGAACATGTGACTATGTATAATTTAATAAAAACATCAAATCACTAATTGAGAAGGAACAACTTTGACAATATTTTCCATGATACATTAGAGGAAGTTGATGAAGCAGGGATTGATTGAATGGTTTTCGTGCAAAAGAAGCTAAAATGAATTAGTGAGGAAAATAGGAAGCTTGTCTAACAATCTTATGTATGCTTGCTAAGCATAACCTTACCCCTTCAACGTACCAGACCTATGCAGAGCCACATGACCAATAAAATAAGTCATAGGGATGGATGGAACATTTAGTGACTTTGGAAATTGGCCTCTTGAAGAAGGCAAGGGACAATTAAATGACCCGACAACAGGACTATGTCGATCTACCTCTTTAGGATAAGAACCATAGACTGTAGGTGGCATCTATAGGAAGAAACGATAGTCCCGAGGGGACTAGAAAGAATGAGGAAAAAGGTGGAAAAACACCACAAAAAGATACAGGATAACTGAACAGCAAAACACCACACAAAGAAAAAAGAAGAGGAGGACGCACGTGAAGGGCGCATGCACAGACAATGAAATGATTTAGAGAACAAGCAAATCATGCGAGTTTTGAAACTCATGCGCTGAAAAACACAGAACACAGAGATATTCAGAAAAACTAATAGAAGAGAAAGGAAAAGAAGAGATTTCCTTGAAGAAAAGAGGAAGTTTGTCTAAGTTGTTGATGATCACCATGAATAGAGAAGACCTAGATCTTGAGCTGAAGTAATAGTGGGCTACAACTTGGTGCTTACTGGATAGAAATCGACACTAGTAAGGAGAGTTCGTTGAGGTACTGTTTAGCAGAGAAGGGACTCCCTTGTGCAAAGGAAATCCAGTTGAGAAACCCCTTGATAAACATGTAGAGACCCTAAGCTCAGTGGTAAGTGGGAAACTTATATTGTGTTAGAGGGGGGAGGAGAGTAACCTTTCCATATTATCACAAGCTTAGAACCCAACTGAGTCAAATTTTCTTGGAGGTATCATGACTTGGCACGGGGGTGGCGTACCGTAGGAAGGAACTCTACAGTAAGGCCTAAGGTTGGGAGGAAAGGCGTCCTCTCTTAGTCATTTGGTGTTGGAAAATTTCCTTATCAGACAAGTGTTTAACTTAACTTTTTAAAATTGAACATTAATTATGTGTATGTAAATGTATGATACAATGGGAAATGTAAATGCTTGCAAATGATTATGCGAAATCTCTGAGAAATTGGTTATGTTACCATGGAATTTAATTTATGTGTTAAATTGTGAAAATGAACAAGTGTGTATTTTTGTGTCCTCGATGACCTTGTGGTGTTAGAGGAAAGTTTGCAAGACATGGAAAAAAACATCATTCAGCTAGTGATAGGGTGTTCTGTATCTTGGGAAATTCTTTGTACAAAAGGAAGGACCATGAATCCTGTGGAAAACCCCATTCTGGCGTGGAGACTTTGTAAGATCTACAAGGGTATTATATATTCATGAGGTTGAGAGACCATTGATCATCAAAGAGTTTTTATAGACCTTAGAATACCTAGACGAAGCTCGATTGAACCTAGAAAACAACTAAGTCCCAATCAGTGGGATAACTAGTCAAGAAACCGTGAGATGATTCGGAAGAAATTATGACCATCGATTTTGTGGGATGAGTGAATCTTATCCCTTTGTCGACAAAGATATATCATCGGGAATGAACGAGAGAAATAAATTGCAAAATTTTGACAATGATAATAAAGGTCGAAGAGAGAACAACATTCGTCGATCCAATCAATGTGATAAGGAGAGATTTGTGTCGCCAATTCTACGTGCATCGTCGTCGGCAACCAAACATGGGAAGAGGAAGTTTCTCCAGGGAAGTTTCAATGACGAAGTGGCACAAGAGTTGACAAGAATCGTCGATACGTGCCTAATATGAGTGTATATTTCGTTGTCGATTTCTAGAAGATCACACTTATGTTATGAAAGAAGGTGAGGATGTCATGATGAAGCGGTCTGCTAAATCAGTGATCCACATGTAAAAGTGGTGATAGTTGTTACCAGAATATTAGTCGATGGGACGAGTGTGGATCCCATTGGGAAAAGAGGTTCTTTGAACCCTCGTTCTAAGTGATGGTCTCCAGATCTATGGTTCAGTGGCTCTGGACCATTGATTCCCAAGGCATCGTCATCGGATGTAGGGGGATGGTAAGTTAAATTTCACCTAAGGAGTGTTGATGACGAAATAGGCTTGATATCGTTGACAACTGTCGATCTCATTAGGGCTTAGGAGTAAAACCCGTAGGGTGTTGGTTAGGAGTGCCAAAGTTGGTGAAAAGGGTAGGAAATCTAGACCATTAGTCGGTGCAGGCTAAAGGATTAGTCTTGACTTTCAAACCGTTGCAGGTCCCCCCAATTCATTTAATGAATGTAAAATAAGGGACGAGTGTTAACTTGTGTGTAAGTTAGAATCGTTGACCCAACCAGGACTGTAGGATGAGTGGCCTGAGGACCGTTGGATGTGGAAAATGGTCGATAGGTGAATCATTGATCCAGGTGGATATTGGTGGCCACCCACCTTTTCCAACTAGGTCAAAACAGTTTTCTGGCAATTTTGGTAATTCACTATTTTTAGTAGTTTTCACTTCCAGAGCCGTTTTGAGGCCGTAAACGATGTTTTTTGGGAAAAAAGTTTGCAATATAGAATTTTCTTCAATATTGTGCCTAAAATGAATCTTCTCGATGATACCTTTCCAACGGGCTATCATATTCCTATAACAGAGAACGTATGCAAAAGTTACAACCCCGGGAAGTTGATGTACAAACTTACCTAAATAGGGCCCACATGACTTTTGGCGCTTCATCTCCTAGGGTTAAGTTTTTGGATTTCTAGGGTTGTTGGCATTCCTGTTTATTGTAAAAAGGCCTTCAGAGCCTCATTGTAATCATCTTCTTGCGAATGCGAGTAGCCGTCACATCTCTTCTCAGAGATATGTTGCCACCATTTTAGTGAGTCTTTCACTCTGTATTTTTACAGTCTATGTACATTTATTTCATTAATAGAAATCGTGTATTATTGTATATTTGTGTTTATGGTTGCATATCTGATAAATTTATTTTATATTATTGAATATCTACGATATCTCTGTGCATTTCTTTATTATATCTCCGCTCTCATTTCGTGCCGAAATTAATCTGTATCAGTGGTATCAAAGTAGGCTACTCTTGATTGTTTTTCAGTGCATGTCCCTAATGAGGTCCAAGTATAGAAATTTGGGTCCCAAGCTTGTCTCTCTTGAAGACAATCACTCTCACATGCCCAAGAAACCCTCCATGGCGGAAGAAAAGAAAAAACGACGAAACAGATGATCCTATCAATTTGTTGTTTGAACAAGCTCTCACATGACAGAGGGACAAAATGATGGAGAATTTTTCCCACATCCTTCAACGCCTCCCGATAACATCAGGTGCATCTTCATCAAGAAGCCACTTTGGAGACACCTCTCCTTTTAAGGTACAGGTCAATTTTGATATTCCTATATTTGAAGGTGAGATAGATGCAGATGCCCTAGATAAATGGTTAAATCTGTTCGAAGGTTATTTCTCTATTCACAATTTTTTCGACAGAGAAAATATCATCCTTGCACTCCTTAAGGATATCCCCCATGTCAAACATTGGTGGGAAACTTACTGGGAGTAGAGTTCCATAGAGGAGTCTGGAATATATGGGGTCGATCCCACTTGGGATTTTTTTGTGGATGCGGTAAAGGAACAGTATTACCCTGTTGGCAACTATGAGGACCAGTACAAGAGATGGACAACACTGCAGCAAGAGAGGGGCCAAGCAGTTCCAGAGTTCACCAATACCTTTCATACCTTGCACACTAAGATGGGTATCAAAGAATCCGAACGACATTTGGTTCTGAAATATCGTGGAGCTCTATACAGATACATCCAAATTGAAATGGATTTTTTGGATATTTCATCACTCGGTGCTGCTTATCGATATGTTGTTAAAATCGAGCAGAAATTTAAGCACTAGAACAAATGGGAGTTCGGGTTTGCAAATCTGCAACAACCAAAGTATGACAAAGACGGCCCTAACAAAGAGTCTCATGAAAACCAGTCCAAGCCACAGGAAAAGAAGGGTCACGAGAAGACAAAGGAGGACACCGGAAAATGGTGTGATTTCCACAAAATCCCCTGGCACAACACTGATGAATGTCACTCAAAACAATCATTGGTGGATGATATCAAAGATAAGGAGCCGAACCCTGATTTAGAATCTGATTCTGAAAATACTGGTAAAATTCAGATCATTGACGCAGACCCCACTTCTATTGTCGCGACCACAACAATTCAATCAGAAGAACCAATAGATCCCGAAGAGGGGGAGCGCCTTTTTCATTCATAGATGTGGGTGAAGGGGACCCCGCTACATTTTATTGTTGATAGCGGAAGCCAGAAGAACCGCATCTCAACAGAGGTCATCAAACAGTTGGGATTGTCAACAACACCACACCCGCAACCATACAACATCGGGTGGCTTTGCCAAGGATGAGATCGTTGTGTCAGCCAGTAGTGTCAAATGTCATACGACATCTATCCCTTCAAGGATGAGGTATTATGTGATGCTGCCCCACTAGATGTATGTGATGTTCTCTTGGGCCAGCCATATATGTGGAGACACCATTCTTTTTATGAGTCTCGACCCCGCAATGTCATTGTTTCTCTAGGGGGTCGTCTCTACAGAATACCAGAGGTAGTTCCGACTATTGTTCCACCTAAATAGTGCCACGAGGTAGTATCTCATACTACAAAATTAAGCTTCTTCACAATCTGTTCAAAAGGTGAACAGAAGGACATTGCAACCACTAAAGCCTCGCCCTAAGCACCTTCTATCCAACAGAAGTAGGTCAACAAGGTTGCAACAAAGCGCAAAGATTCCTTTTGCACACTGTCCTCTCATGTAGCTTGACTTTTTGAAAAACCTCAGCCTAAACAGGTTCGTGACAGACTTCCACAAACTAAGCAGAACGACGTCTCTAGCAAGGCAAGCAACTCACCAAGATTCAGATTCAGCAAACATTTTTTTCTCTCCCTCGGGCACACAACGCAATGTATACCATTTCTTCCTAAGGAGGGAGGATTTATTAAGGTGTATATCGATGGTCACCCACCTTTTCCAACTTGCTCAAAACAGTTTTCTGGCAATTTTGGTAATTTACTATTTTTAGCAGTTTTCACTTCCAGAGCCATTTTGAGGCCCTAAACGATGTTTTTTGGGAAAAAAGGTTTGCAATATAAAATTTTCTTCATTATTTCATCTAAAATGAATCTCCTCGAAAATACCTTTCCAATGGACTATCATACGCCTAAAATGGAGATCGTATGCAAAAGTTACGACCCCGGGAAGTTGATGCACTAACTTACCCAAATGGGCCCCACATGACTTTTGGCACTTCATCTCATAGGGTTAGGTTTTTGGATGTCTAGGGTTGTTGGAATTCCTGTTTATTGTAAAAATGCCTTCAGAGCCTCATTGTAATCATCTTCTTGCAAATGCGAGTAGCCGTCACATCTCTTCTCAGAGATAAACCGTCACCATTCTAGCAAGTCTTTCACTATATATTTTTATAGTCTATGTACATTTCTTTCATTAATAGAAATCGTGTATTAATGTATATCTTTGTTTATGGTTGCATCTCTGATACTTTTCTGTTATATTATTGAATATATGCGATATCTCTGTCCATTTATTTATTATATCTCCGCTCTCATTTCGTGCTGAAAATAATCTGGATCAATCATCGTCAAGACAATCATGATGTATAGTTGGTATTTAGCCGAAATGAAGTTCGACGATGATGATAGGCTTATATGTGGAAACAATCTCCACAATTATGAGTTGGGGCAGGTGCCACATCAGCGCCGTGATGTTTCCACGTTGGAGGGAACGAGTGATGAAGTGCCACGTAGATGCCACGTAGAAGTGCGTTGGATGTTGACCTTGTGAGTCCGAGAAACCATAGGAGGTCACAACCTTTAATCCCAAACTCGAAATTAAGCATAATTATAGTCATTGAAAAGATCTTGATGAGCAAAAAATGATGGTGCCCTCAAAGAGAGGTAATGAGATAGATGAAGAAAGATGAAATGTTAATGCCCCACTCCTTAAAATGTTACTTAGATGGTCGGGTGTGCTACAAATATGTTCTAATATAAGTAAATTTAAATTTGCATATATTCAACAAGGATTCAAATTATATTTTGAAAATTCCATTGGAGTTATTGGATGCCATTGGAAACTCCCATAGAATATATTAGTTGGATTTTATGCTAATATACAATATAAATCAAATTTAAAATGCAAATCCATCCCAAAATGAGTTCATACTTGACTAAAAAACAACTTGATACTTTCCCATAATCATCTGCATTCTCGTTGTGATGAGAATTTCATCATAAAGGCACTACATTAAATGCGTACGAGTTTCCGTTTATGAAAAAATATTACACTACCAGGATTGGGTGGATGTTGTGCTATTACAATGATTGGATGGATGTTGTCGATGTTCTTTATGATATCTCATGTATAAAGTATCTCTTTTGAATACTAAAGTGACCAATAGTTGGGTAATGTGCATGCTATCAAAGATAGATATCGACCTCATCATATTGGTCATGTGGTTGGGTATGTGCTAAGTTAGAATATGATATTTTTGATATTGACCCATCGAAGCCCTTCATGTTGGATCAAATTTTAAAGGATCACTTTCCAACATAATTCCAACCGAACACTATGACATTAGATAGGATCAAATCATGCACTATCAATGCATTTCTTAAAAATTTAAGATATGAAAACTTGTTTTGGACCAAATTATGATATTGGGGTGTTGATTTAAACTTCTATTGTAACAAGCCACACTATCACAAAAATAATTCATAGAAAAGAGGACAATTCCCAAACTCCATAAAAATATAACATCTTCACTGCAAAAATTAATTTCAATCGAGTCTCTCTCATGAATCAAATGGTCAATAAAATAAAGAAAAGTTAACCTTTTAGGAAAAAATTTGAATCACAGTAGAATGCAAGAATGGTGCATATTCCATATGCTCAGCATCAAGTGAAAACTAGCATATCTTTATATATAAGATGTGATGCATGGTGTAGTGTTTTTCTTCTTAGCACACTTAGATTTCAATCATTATCGTATTTTTTTTACTTCATCATGTCTTTTAGATTATTCAGTGCCTACAAGGTCTTCCTCACCATTGAACTTGACATCTATGGGTTTAGAAAAGTATTACAATTCACTTGCACCCTAAGTATTACACATTTTATCTAGGAATGTTTCATTTCTTCCAAATTATCTCACCAAAGCCACAACCAACTTACCATGTTAAACGACATCTTGGTACTTGAATATGTCATCATTTTGTTTATTCTTCTACAAATGATCACAATTACTTAAAAGTAGTGGAAAATCATATATAATAGGTTGTATTGCATTTTTTATCCCTATTAATTTCTAATAGCTTATTATTACAATACTAGATAATCACTGTTATATTCCATTATTACTAAATTTAAGAGAAGATGCATTGTGAAACCCTAAGAGTGTACACTTCTTTTTTTAATTGAATGTCCTATGTGCACTCCCTTTGTTATTTTTAACATGTAGGCAACCACCATACTATTTATTGGTCACTTGTGCACATCATGATTTTTTATAAGATAGGGTAACTACATACATGTTTGTAGGAACATTATACACGATTTTTGTTGTGAGCTTTATTTGAGTATAATATATCTTTTTTTTCTCTTGGATTGTAGTTGTCATAGTGTTTATATTTCCAATGCTTATGATGCTTCTAACCTATGCATGTGAATGACAATAGGATTTTTCAATTACAACATTTTTCAAGATGGGTGCATCTTTCATAGAGTATGTTAAAAATATGTTGATTACAATAGCAATACAATTTTTATCACTTTTGGGAAAACAATTTTATTTCTTTTACCATGGTTTGAATAAAAAAATAATTGTTGATTTTCTCATCTTTATAATGCATTACAAAAATCTGATTGGCATAAAGTGCAAAGATGGGATTGTTTTCGTATGCCTTCTTGCATGCATTATTCTCACTTATTTGGCCACAATGGCTTGAATAAAAAAATAATTGTTGATTTTCTTATCTTTATAACGCAGTACAAAAATTTGATTGGCATAAAGTGCAAAGATGGGATTGTTTTGGTATGTCTTCTTGCATGCCTTATTCTCACTCATTGGTCTTATGCATTTGTGTAGAATCATTTAATATGTCTTTAATAAAAAAAAGTTGATCATAATAGGAATACAATTTTTCTCACTTTTGGGAAAGTAATTCTATTTTTTTCACAATGGCTTGGAAAAACAAATTGTTGATTTTCTTATCTTTATAATGCATTACAAAAATCTGATTGGCATAAAGTGCAAAGATGAGATCGTTTTGGTATTCCTTCTTGCATGCCTTATTCTCACTTACTGGTCTTATGCATTTGTGTAGAATCATTTAATATGTCTTTAATAAAAAGATGTTAATCAAAATAGGAATACAATTTTTCTCACTTTTGGGAAAATGATTCTATTTCTTTCACAATGGCTAGAATAAAAAAAAAAATTGTTGATTTTCTTATTTTTATAATGAACTATAAAAATCCAATTGACATAAAGTGCAAAGATGAAGATGAGATTGTTTTGGTATGCCTTCTTACATGCTTTATTCTTACTTATTGGTCACAATGGCTTAAATAAAAAATAATTGTTGATTTTCTTATCTTTATAATGCATTACAAAAATCTGATTGACTTAAAGTGCAAAGATGGGATTGTTTTGGTATGCCTTCTTGCATGCCTTATTCTCACTTATTGGTATTATGCATTTGTGTAGACTCATTTAATATGTCCTTCCTATTTTATACCTTACTTAAGTTGTCTTCTATATTTTAATTAATGTCAGGGACATTCTATCAATGATAGATAATTGAAACTCACAATGTTTAAGGATGAAAAGTGGGTGAGAATCTCATTGATTTTTGAAGGATCCAATCAAAATATTCATATTGTTCACAATCATGTTAGTAGTATGGTATGGAATTGGACTCCATATTTTTTAATGTTTAATAGAAATTTATATTGTCTTTCCATCCATATATGTATGATGATTAGATAGTTAAGATTTTGAAATATGCTATGTGTTAGCGTCGGAAGTCACTCCTGGATTGCTTACAGGAGCAGAGCCCAATGCCCATCAGTTTAATGTCA
This sequence comes from Picea engelmannii, assembly GCA_009831015.1. Lineage (NCBI taxonomy): Eukaryota > Viridiplantae > Streptophyta > Pinopsida > Pinales > Pinaceae > Picea > Picea engelmannii. Next base: position 111,826 of record ML798867.1, read on the forward strand.
TGATTTGATAAATGGGTGATCAAATGGGTAGAGACTCGATGATATATCACTCTAACTCGGGGACTGGATCTGGTACGTAAAGAACAAAGGAGGTCTGGAATCCTAACTTCAGCCAGTGGGTTGATTAAAAGATGAGCAGGTGGAAGACTTAATAAGAAAAGTGAAAAAACAGCTCTGGGCAACATGCTTGCAGCGGTTTGTAGGGGAAAAACTCTGAACGCATGATCCTCCTGGTTCAGGGCTTCAAGAAACTGAATAGAATACTTGACTGGATCCTCCAATTCCAAGTCATTCAGCGTTAAGGAAATCACAGGAACCGATTAGAGACTCCGTAACTATTACAATGATCCATTACAACATCATCCTATAACAGCTACAACTCGACTGGATCCTCCAATTCTGAATTTCTCTAACACAGTATAACAAAGATGTAAAGAAACTGGCATTCATAAGGCAAGAAGTCTCAGAAGTCTAGAAATAACCAGAAAACAGTGCTTCATTAAAGTTTTACCACCGGGAGCTCTACTCAACCATCGATACTTACAAAATACAAAAACTGAGTCTATATACTTAGGAAACTTCACCTCACAGAGGCGT
>ML798867.1:112472-122604 GCA_009831015.1 Picea engelmannii
AGAAGTCTCAGAAGTCTAGAAATAACCAGAAAACAGTGCTTCATTAAAGTTTTACCACCGGGAGCTCTACTCAACCATCGATACTTACAAAATACAAAAACTGAGTCTATATACTTAGGAAACTTCACCTCACAGAGGCGTGTACAGACACTCAAAGCCGGGTGTCCCTTCAGTCAAACTCGTACTGATGTCTTCTTTTAAGCGCCATCTTAACTAAGCATGGCTCTTGAAAGGAGAGTAGTTGAGCCATTAAGTGTTGGGCTAGCGTGCACAGACTTTTCTGTTGAGTCGAGGACTCTGACATGGCTTCTCTGGGAAAATCGACACACAGGACCTCCTCGGGCAGACGGCTTGCCAGAACCTCAATTCCCTCTCTTAATGAATGAGAGGAAGTCTCAACCACCCACTCGTCATCATTTACTTCAGGCGAGAAACAATATGGAGATCGGATCCGATGGCGCTTGGAGACTGCGACGATCCTTTCTGTAACTGAACTCAGCGCTTCGGTCTTCTTGATTTGACAGTTCTTACTTCTCCTGGCAATGTCGTGGGCCCGGGCCCGAGATTCTCTCGACACCTCGCACCTCGGAAAATAACGGAGCTGTTTTTTGCGAGTTGGAGTCGCCATGGGCGAAGCATCGAGATGGCTCTACTTGCCGCCAGGTGTCTGCTTCAGATGGACGGCTGAGATCTTCTCGGCAAGACTGTGGGCCCGAGCCCCGGATGCCCTCGGCACTTCGCGACTCGTGGCTGGGAGGAGCTATACCTTCTGTTTCAAAGTTGCGATGGGCGAAAAGGCGAGGAGCTTAATCGCGCACCACGTGTTCCTCTGGATGGACGGTTCTGATCACCTCGGCAAGATTGTGGGCCCGGGCCCGAGATTCGCTCGGCACTTCGCGTCTCGCGGCTGGGAGGAGCTGGTCCTCGATCTTCAAAGTTGCGAGGGGCGAGGAGGCGAGGAGCCTAATCGCGCGCCACGTGTCCACTTCAGATGGACGGCCTTGATCATCTCGAAAATACTGTGGGATCTTTTTATTGTCGGTGCCCTCCACATGTAACCATCGGCTAGGGCTTAAGTGCTAGCAACTCTCACAACTCGCGATCTCGCGAGTTGGAGTATCGAACTTTGGCATTCTCCCCTCGCGAAGTCCCGAGACGCGATAGTCAGCGAAGGTTGACCCCCTCTGGGCACCTTTTCGCAACTCGCAATATCGTGCAATTAAAAGACATAGTCCGCCCCCCGAACTTACGAACCCCCGAGTTTGAGAAATAACTACTGCGCTTGAACTGCTTGCTATCAACGACCCTCATAACTTCGCGAGTTCCTCCTGAAGGATTCCAACCGTTGACTTTCATAAAACTTTAAACGCGATACTTGATGTGACTCGGTTGACTTGGATGTTGCCGACGACATTTTGCCCGCTCCCTTGACCTGCTACTTGGAAAAAACAGGAATTCTCCCGTGCTGCGCTTAAGCATTTCGTGCAACTCACAGACCCGAATGCTCTCGAACCCATGACAATAATTATCTCTAACACTATGCATTGCAAATTTAACCTTTACAATATTTGATAGTTTTTTATTATTCATTTCGTTTGGAATTTTCTAGAAATAAGGTATTAAGAAAGCATGTGAGCTTGGTCATCTTTTGTGGCATATTTAATCCCCTGGTTGAACAATTACTTTATCTTTATATTGTCATATTATTTACATGCAAATTTAATCTTTCCAATATTTGTTAGTTTTTTATTATTCATTCCGTTTGGAATTTTCTAGAAATAAGGTATTAAGAAAACATGTGAGATTGGTCATCTTTTGTGGAATATTTAATCCCCTGGTTGAACAATTACTTTATCTTTATATTTCTATATTATCTACAAGCCACCTGGAGTTATAACAACGAGCCTTTAGAATTATATTGGATAAATTAAATCAATTTGTGTATGAGCTCTATCTAGACCCAATCCAAACCAATATAAGTGGTTCATTGTTGGAGTTACTTCACACACACCTAGGATTTATTTTTCCTAAGTGGTTTCCTTATTTATTAGTCATAATTATTCATTATCCAGTCTCCTATATTTTAGGGGCGAATATTCCACCTGAAAAATATTCTCTTTCAGTTGACACTTATGTTTGACTAGTTGAGTTGAGTTTAGATGTTGCATTGGTTTTGTCACCATGCAACATTGGGATCATCACCAGCTAATGTGAATTTACCTTGGGATAATCACCAGACTTTTGCATTACCCTTGAGTCCCTGAGTTAACTCCTCACTACTCTTTGTTCAATCAGTTAATTGAAGACTAGTTGACTAGTTAACTCAGCTAGGTGGCAATTCACTCCTGTAACTGCCTGAGATACTAGACTAGATGGAAGTTCACTCTTGTAATTGTTGGTGTGTGTCTAGATCACTCTAGAATACCACTATGGCACATTGGTTCTCCTCCAGTGCACACTCATTGAGTTATACAGAGTATATTATGTGTAAATTTTTCATTATTCTTAACGGTTAATGAGAATTCTTCCATTCTTTCACTCCTCCTTCTCTCTCAAATTATCTTTTCAAATGTGTGTATTATTTTTTAGCTAGATATATGTTTTGCAGGTTCAACACATTTACATGGTATCAGAGTCGACGGACTGCTAAGAAAAAGCTACACCAAAAATTTTTGTAGGTACAAAAGATTGAAGACAGCGAAAAGATGGATTTCCAAAAAGAATTCATTCTTACACCTTACAACTACTTTGCATGGAAGGAGAAAATAGCCACATCTCAGAACCAGAGGGTTTTAAAGGTTAACCTTGAATACAGATACATAACCAACATCATCCATAGAAAAATCCAAGTATTTAAATCGCATGGATGAGGCACTCGAAACAATTTGCAGTCTTATTTCTCCCGATCTCATTTTTCACATATCTTCCTGTAAGACTCTCAATGAAGATTGGACCACCTTGGAAGGGCTCTTTGGAAAACAGGATGAAATGAGAGGACACATGCCGGAGGTGGAGTTGCTCACATTGGATCCAAAAATATTCGACAATATCCAATATTTCTTTATAAAATTCAAGGATTTACTATCGCAACTCAAAGCTTGCGGGGTTGATAAATCGAAGGAGGAGAAACAAATGGTTCTCACCATTCTCTCCAAGCTTGGTCCTGAATTATTTGTATTCATATCCACATTCCATTCTGTCAGATTCACCTCTGGAGCCACATGGAAGATGCCTTCTCTTGAGGAGTTTATCGAATCCCTGACACAAGAGAAAACCAAGCTCATCAACATGGGCACAATCAAAGGCCCAAGGGCACATGCACTCACTGTGCAATATGGAATCCATAGATATTAGAAATCTAGAGATAAATACAAAAGGAAAGATCATGCACATCTGAAGAAGGAAGGGTACACAAAACCCTTCACTGATGCCTCCAGATCCAAAGGGGAAAAGGGAAGAAAATGGGAGAAATGCACGTATTGTCATAAAGGATTCCATACAGAATCTGCATGCATGCAAAAAAAAATATATCTAATGTCTCAAATACTTCAGCAAAACAACCTTGGATATCGCATCCCCAAGGGTTCCAAGAAGAAGAATCCAAAAGATCTAAATTCCAAGAAAGGCAATTCTATCCATGCCTTGATTGTCATCAACTTCTCTCTCGATGCTTGGATCGTAGATTCAGGATCATCACATCACATGGGGGGCAACTCTTCTGTCGAAGTCACTGGCAAAGGAAGTATTGAACTGACCAACAGAAGCTTCGAGAATGTGATGCACATTCCCAAACTTTCTGTCAACCTTCTCTCTATGTTTTAGATGATGAATTATGGCACCGGAAAGAAAGTTATATTCACACAAAATTCTATGGACATATATGACATGCAAACCAACTCCAGGGTTGCTACTGGTGAGGTAAATCATCAATCTAGATTGTATACATTTTCTGAATTCATTGAACTTGATTCTGCTTTACTGCTTACTCATGTTGATGAAAGTAGTAGGGTATGGCATGAAAGGTTTGGACATTTGAATTTTAGATACATACAACAATTTAGCAAGAAAATATTAGTTGATCGTCTACCCGACATCCATTTTTCCAAGGGAGTGTATGAGGGATGTGTTCTTGGAAAACACCCTTAAGAGAAATTTGACAAAGGAAAGTCTCAGAGAGCTTCTGCACCTTTAGATATGATCCACAGTGACCTTATGGGTCTTTTTATGCATCCATCCATCATAAAAGCGAGGTTTGTTCTCATTTTTTTTTATGATTTCTCACATTTTACATGGATCTACTTTCTCAGGAAAAAATACGAGGTCTTTCAACACCTCAAAGATTTCAAAGCCCTAGTTGAGACACAGTCTGGAAAGAAGATCAAAGTCCTCTGAAATCGTAACGGGGTAGAGTATGTAAATCATGATATCCATAATCTTTTCCATGAGGTGGGGATTCATTTGCAGCATACAATTCCCTATACTCCGTAGCAAAACGAAGTTGTTGAGCAGAAAACCAGATCTCTAAAGGAGATGGCATCTTGCATGTTGCATGTAAATTCACTACCATAGAGACTATGGGTCGAAGCACTTAATTGTGCAACATACATCCAAAACAGATCTCCCCATAGATCTGTCAAGGATAAGCCCCCCTATGAGACTTGGAGTAGCCTCAAACTGAAAGTGACCCACTTTCGCATTTTTTGTTCACGTGCATGGGCCTGGATTCCCTCTGAAAAGAGGAAGGCACTTGATCCACAGAGCACTAAGTGTATTTTTGTTTTATACTCTGATGGTGTGAAGGGATATAGACTTATTGATCTTTCCTCGGACCGGATCATCATTGAGCAAAGTTTCCAATTCGAGGAAAGTGTCTTGCATGCACCTCAAGAGCCGCATGCAAACACCTTCATTCTTCCACCTGTCTTAGATGATGAACATGCACATGCCGACTCTTATTTAGATGAGATTTATGATTCATAGGACTCAGATGATTTAGATTCAGAGTCAGTACAGTCATATGCAGAGTCACAACATCCAGATGCAGTTGCAGAGCCAGAGCATAGGCCCAAGTGGGCACAGACTACTCTTCAAGATGCAGGGGATCTCGTTGGTGATCCAACCAATACTAGGAGGACTCGATCTGATTTCAAGGAGCCTCCTATTGCACTCATTGCCACTGAACCATTTCCCTCCAAGCATATTTTCTTGGTTCAGTCTTCATATCCATAGTCTTATGGCGAGGCTGCTGGAAATCCCTTTTGGGAATTTGCTATGCAGGAGGAGTACAACTCGCTCCTCGAGAACTATACTTGGGATCTGGTTCCCCTTCCTTCTGGGAGGAAACTTTTCAGATGCAGATGGGTCTATAGGAGCAAGAGCGCAGCGGATGGACATATTAGTAGATACAAATCCAGGCTTGTTTCCAAAGGCTTTCAACAAGTGCATGGTATTGACTATGATGCGACCTTTGCTCCAGTAGCGAAGATGAATTCCATATGATTGGCACTTGTCATTGCAGCAGCCAATGGATGGGAAGTCCATCAGATGGAAGTGAAGAATGCATTTCTTGACGGTGATATTTCTAAGGAGATCTATATGGAGCATCCCCAGGGATTTATGCAAGACTCATCTTTGGTCTATGGACTGAAGAAGTCCCTTTATGGCCACAAGCAGGCTACGAGGGCATGGTATGCCAAGATGGACTCCTACTTTTTGTCACAAAACTTTGTAAGTTGTAAATCAGACCAAAATTTCTACATGCTCAAGACGGTTGATTCACTCCTACTCTTAGTTCTGTACGTTGATGATTTGTTGATCATCAGTTGCTCGAATTCAGCGATTGATGCAGTCAAGAGGATTCTACATGGCAGGTTTTTTATGACAGACATGGATCCGCTACACTTCTTCCTTGGACTTGAGATCAGTCAGGATGCATTAGGCATCAAACTGTCTCAGGCCAAGTATGCACAAGATCTCCTTGAGATATTTCACATGACAGATTGCAAGTCTGCTCTGACTCCTTTATTATCAGGAGTCAAACTTGAGGATGGAGGGGATACTCCACTGGTTGACAACAAACTGTACAGACAGCTAGTGGGGATCTTTTTGTATCTCACACACTCCATACCATACCTCTCATATGCAGTTGGCATAGTTTTCAGGTTCATGCAGGAGCCGCATGAGCTACATTGGAAGGATGCAAAGCATATCCTTCGATATGTACAAGGCACCATCACCTTTGGGATTCATTATGCAACATACTCTACATTAGATCTCATCGGGTTTACTGATTCCGACTGGGCTGGAAATATCATTGATCACAAGTCCACATCTGGTTACTCACTTAGTCTTCGTTCTGGGCGTATATGTTGGTCGAGAAAGAAGCAATTCCATTTCTCTATCTTCATCCGAGGCAAAATACAGAGGGATATTTAACATAACCATTCAGGCTATGTGGCTACAACATTTGCTCACTGAGTTGGGCATTCAGTTTTATCAGTCGGTCGCCATATGGTGTGACAACCAGAGCACTCTGAAGTTCTACATAGATCCAGTTCAGAGGAAGTGGATGAAACACATTGAGATACACATGCACTACATCTGGGACTTAGTACACGAGGGGATCATCGACTTACAGTTATGTCCTTCAACAAAACAAATGACAGACATCTTCACCAAGACCTTCACTAAGCAGAAGTTCCATTCTCTGTGAAGTCGTCTTGGAGTGAAGGACACAATTACCTAGCAACTGTAGTTATTCTTTTCACATACATTGTACCTTGAGGGGGGGATTTCCGATGAGGTTTTCCCTCTTTCCTCACTTTATTTTCAGTGTATCTTTTGTATTTGGGTACCTAATATGGCCTCGTTGTCGGGACCCATTCTTTATTTTCACCATAGTGATGTTCAGGGGGGGGTGTTGGAGTTATTTCAAGGTGAAATCATGAAGATGGGTTACACTTTTGCTTGTTTTATGAGAAAAAAATTTGTAATTACAATTAGATGTTTTTCAAAAAACATAAATAGATTTGTCTCATAATGTCGAAGAAGACATTGAAACCAAAATTAAAGCAGAAGACGTTGAAACCAAAATTGAATCAGAAGACGAATCACCTATAGGTATGTACATAAATTTAGATTAATACANATATAACTTAGTGAATTTGTGTTCGGGTTATGTTTTTTAATATAAACTTTAAATTGAAATATGCAGGAGAATCTATCAACATTGATGATGAAATATTAGAAAATGTTGATACTGACAAATTTGGGAAAAAAAAAGATAAGCATTATATAAGATATCGAACTAAGAATATGTATAATACTTTTTTCAAAGATGAATCAGTAACAGTACAAGCTCAACTTTTACTTTGTCTATTGAAGTCAAAAAAGTTAAAAGAATCTATATCATTATTGGGTATTCAAAAGTCGACAAATGATACAAAGGTGCAACAGAATGTCTTTAACAATATAACTAGTGTATTAAAAGCTTTTGGAAAATCTCGAAAAGAAGATGTACTTATTGCACGTAAAACGTTACAAACAACAATTGTTTCAGGGAGCAATATAAAAGATCGTTTGACACTACACATGGAAAAAACAATGGGAACGTCAAGAAAAACATTGCACAAACATAGAAAATTTCATTTCCAAATAGATGTAAATGATGAATTCGCTTGTTGGATAGTAATTTTTGGATAACCCTACAAAGATAGACTTGCAGAAAATGTTAAAGAATTGGCCCGTAATTGTTGGTTGGAAGAATCTCGTGTTTCACCACATACAAGGGATGTGTTGCGACAAAGAATAGCACGAAATAAATATGAAGAACATCCAAAACATATATTGCGAATGAAACAAATAGAGTTGTTTAATAAGTTCAAAGAAGAGCACAAAGAAATTAAAATTTTCATCCATACATTTGTGCAACAAAAACCATGGTTTGTTAGACCCATCACTATCCGTGACACATGTTGTTGTCATTATCATGTGGAGTTTGAGTTGTATTACGACACTTTTTTGGATTTTGGTAAAACGTTATGGCCAGGTTCACCTCCTCCTTCCACATTACGTGTTTTTATATCTGAAATTCTATGTGAAAGAGAAGATGATGATTTATTTTACGAAAAAAAATGTGTTGGTGGAAAGAAATGTGATCATTGTGGAAATCTAAGTTTGTTTCATTCAAAGTATCATATTGATATGAATGATCAATCATTTTCTAATATAAGAGTCAATTAGAAGAGATATGAATATATGAGCAGCACGACTCCACATTCTTCAAATGTTATTTCCAAAAGGCTTGATTTGAAGGTAGATAAAATCTGTTTGATAGATTTTTTGAAGAAGTTTGAGGAAGAAATCTATAAATACAGCAAGCATTCACATAGAGCTCGATGGAAAGATCTACAATTCAAACAATCCCGTGAAGTGTTTCCACCAAGGACAATTTTGTCTGTAGTTGATTTTGCAGAGAATCACATTCACTGTACAAAAATAAATACAGAGTGAATATTATCATTCTAATCAAGTCACCATATTTGTCCACGTTCTATATAGACATACTCAACGGAGTCTTCCAAACATAGAAAACACTAATGACAATCGACATGTTATTAAAGAATATCACTTTTATATAAGTGATGATCGAACACACGAAACACATTATGTACAACATTGTTTTGATAAATTTTATGATTCATTGAAAGAACGCGAAATCATATTCGATCAACATTGGATATGGTCTGATGGGTGTGCAGGTCTGTTCAAATCTACACGATCATTCTATTGGTTATGTCGTCTTCATAAAAAATTAAACATTACACATTGTTGGGATTTTTTTGAGACTGGTCATGGAAAAGGAGAGCACGACGGTGCAGGGGCATGTATAAAACAAGCACTTCGAAGGTATCAGTTGAACCCTCATGCCGATCGATTTGAATATGTTGAACAAGTTTTTGAATGGTGCAACATGGCGCTAAGCCATGAATATAATCCGTCAAGGGATGTGTGCAGGTGTGTCTATATATAAATGTTACATGTATATACATAGGATATATAAATTTGAACGTGTTCAAATTTATATTCAATCTTCAATCATTTTCTTGAGAGATTTCAAGTTAACAAGTTCTTGTCTTGTGTAGGTATTTTTGGCATGTTGGAATCGAAGATGTAAATAGATCAATCTCACATGACGCCAGTACAATACCTGGGACAAGAAAAATATATTTAATTAAAAGAAAACGTTTTCAAAATGGGTTTGCATTTGATAGACGAAATGACTCTTGTTTTTGTTCAGTTTACATAGACGACTCAGAATCCATAGATATTTGCGAGAACGAAAATGCAGGATATGTTAAAGCTTGGAGACATACTGAACTTAATGTAAAAGAGAAAATGCTACTTGCAAGCTCAGAGGAGATGGAATCAAATGAAACTATAGTGTCAGTTGATGGCGATAGAGTTTATGATCTTGTTAGAGAAGATAAAAATTTTATGTTTAAATTTTTTCAAATAACTTGTAGATACATACTTGTGTGATAAGCTAACACGAATTAATTGTTGTCCAATATATCCAATTATTTGCAGGAGATGTTTTTGTTATGGTTTCACCTGTAGACAACACTGAAAACGTGAAATATTATTTGATGCGATGCATAGAACAAAAGATGAGGCTATTAGAAGATTTTGATGATAACGGTTTTATATATGAAATATGATCCATTGTATTGAAATGATATTTTTTTCAAGAAACCCATCAAACCGATACTCATGTTCACTTTCAAGACTACCAGTGAGATGTCACAAGTTGTCAATATAGTCATTTGGTATGTGCAGTGCGCATAAAGTTAATAGAAGTTGAATAATTAAAAAAAAAGTTAGAAAATAGAAAATTTCCAAAGTCGATCATGAACGAATAATTGAAAATGGAATACCATTACGTTGTTAATGGTATTGAAGATTGAATAAAAGTAAGAGAAGTACTTACAAATTATGACACCCCCATTAATACCCAAAAGTATGTTCTTGGGAAATTCCACTCTAATTAGGATATGAATGAGGGAATCACTTGGAAATTTATGCCCAAGTATGTTATAACCTAAATTTGTATAAGAGTGAAAGAACCAAGAAT
>ML798867.1:130792-143858 GCA_009831015.1 Picea engelmannii
ATTATCCGGTCACTACGCCAGGGAAATGACCTTTGGTTGCATGGCCAAGGGAAAGGGGGTCTCATCACGAGCCAGCCTTATCATTTCTGCGAAAATACTAGTGGGTAACACTGTCAGCTCTGGTCACCACGCCAAGGCAGTGTCCTCTGGTCAGACCTTGATGAAAAAAGGAAGAAAAAGCAATAAATAAAGAATAAAGGCAATAAAGGGGCTTGGAAAAAAGTGCATCCATGACGGGTACAGCTCACCTCCTACAAAGGAACCCACAGACAACACCTACCCCTGGTCTTACTATGACTGGACATCCCTAAAACCATATCACTTCATGTATATGGCTTGAATGATCTTTTGTGGAAACTTTCCTTCTCTTATGGATACTTGCCCAATAGGTTGTTCTGTTTATTCCTTTAACTTTGTATAGTAGATCAGTGTAATGTCTTTGAGCTATTAGATGATATGATAGGGATTTTATGCATGTATTTGATCAATTTAATGATGAAACATGATTGACATTGCTATGATCCCGAGCACTGATGAGCCCATGGAGGGCGAAGTTTTTGATGTGCAGGACCATACCCGACGAACAGGTACCAGTGGACCAGTACAAATGGGGATATGATAAGCTCGGACCTCCATGGGGCTGAAGAGACCATCAAATGGTTGTTGGGATGGCAGAGACAGGGCAACGTTATGATGAGCCATTGCACGAGAAGAAAGAAGGGCGTTCCACCTAGAACACTTTGGCAGAGCCCGGCCTAGGGGGAATCACCCACTGCAGATGGAACGTTTGCCTTTGATGGACAGGACGTCACTTGGGAGAGCTGGACGTTGTCTGGAGCGTGTGGCAGTGTGTTGAGGTCATTTGGCACGTGTAGCATCTTGGAGGATCCCTAGAAGGGCCAACGTTTAGTTTCTGGATGTTGTATTTGCCCAAAAAGGGCCAACGTCTCCCTCAGAAGGGCATGGCGTCCCTCTGTTTGCTCATATTATGACATTTTTCTAGAAATTAATGTAAAAACAGTGTAAATTTTGTAGTCAACCTTGTCGACTATTTTAATGACCTTAAATTTAATTCAAAGGTCATGGATTGGTATAAATAGAGGATGTTTTCCCTCATTTTAAACATAACACAACTCACTCTCTTGTGAGAGACTATATTTTAGTCTTTGTCTTGGTATTTTTGGTCTTGGAAGTGAGGCGCAACTCTTATTGGAGGATTCTTCTTGGCATGTATGGTGTTTCTCTCATTGGAAGGTTTACAACTAGGGTTTGATTAAGCATTCTTCATGATTTGTAAATAAATTTTTCATGCAAAACTTCTTAAATGAATGGTTGTAGGTTTAATTTCTTACTTTTGCTATATCATTGCTATTATATTGCTAAATCTTGAAAACCTAGGTAGCAAACACACAAGTAGGTCCTTGCTATATGTCCCCATGCTTGATAAACTTGTTTTAGCCATTGATTAAGGAAGATATAGCCTAGCCATTGCTACACTTATCTCTCATTTTTCTGAGTTAGCTTTTAAGTATAGGTTGAATAGAGGAGACGTCCTAGGCCTAGTTAATTCTACACCTAGGGTTTTAACCTTCTAGGGTTTGAAGAGCCTTTCTCCCGCAACACTTTTCTCCCTTAGACTTGTACTTTGAAGCTAGTTGTTTTGCCAAGAATATTTAGAGAAAGAGGAAGGAGCATGAGGCCTTGCTTAAGCAACACCGAGATGAGCCTCATTCCCTTAGGGTTTTGATTCTAGGGCCCTGCCATTGCAGCACCATAGAACCTAACCTTCTAGTCTTTAAATTTTGATCCTCCTGAGATTTTGCCCTTGCTTTTAACTCCATATTACCCTAAGGCACTGGTTTTCTCTCCAACATTGAGCTTGTTGTGCAAAATCAATTTTTAAACTCTCAAATTTGAAACTCTAACTAACCCTAACGTCTCTAACTAGGGTTGATGTCATACTTGACGCAACAACCCTACTAACCTAGCAATTGATGATGACGTCATGCCTTATTTGAGTTAATGTTGATAGAAAATATTGTTGGCTTGGTCATCTTGTGATGGACATTGATAGATTGATGATATTCATTGACTGATTAGCAAAATGTTGACCTTCTTTGTCTATTATACTAACCCTAAAGGAGGCTGACATCATCCCTAGGATATTGACGCAACACTTTATTGTATATGAGCAAATAATGACATTTAATGCATTGAATTAATTTAAGGATTGATCATTTTCATCAGATGTTGTCTTATTCTAGTGTTTATTGACAAGTAACATTATATAGCTATTGTCATAATTGCAATCATTGACTTCATCAATAATTAATGTTGTATATGCTCATATACATTAAATTTTGATATTCATTAATTTATGAAGTATTAACCACTATTGCATGTACTAGTTTCATTGTTGTCTTGTCTCGCAAGCAGGTGCTTTTCCTATGGTTATTCTTCATTTGACTATCTTCTTGGCGGTAATCTGTGAAGGGGAAACTAGCCTTAATCCCTTGATCCTTTTCCTTTCAAACCCCAGATTGCTAGGGACGTCTCCCTTAGGCTTAGCCACCCTAAATAGAAAGGACCTCCCCATTGTGGTGGCATTGGGTGGGGTAGGTCCTTGTTAAGCCAGTTTGACCCTTATCTTCTAGCCTATGACCTAAACTACAAACTGCGCGATAACATTTTGGTGTCGTTTCCGGGGACACTGAGTCAATCTTCCTCAACGACAAATCCTTTGGTAAGCCTTGCCTCAAAGACCTTTCTCTTACAATCTTACCTGGCGACTCCACTAGACCTTATTCCCCCTATTCTTTGGTAGTTTCAGGAAAACTATCTGGCGACTCCACTGATTTCTCTTAGGGTGCCACATTACCTTCTGTGATATTTTCAAGATATGGGATCATGGCACACTGGGAACAAATGTATTCAAGTATTGATTTTAGAATTTTTCAAGGATACCCAAATTACTTTGATACAAAATGGATAGACAACTCTCCAATGTTTTTGGGTCTCCCATCTCCTCATATAGTAAAATTTCTGGAGTATTTGAGCGAGATAAAGTTGGGAGGAGAGGATGCTCTTATAAAATTGTTTTTGCTCACCCTGCCATCCTATTTACAAAAATGTTTTAAGATTTGTTGCAAGGACAGGGGTATATCATCTTTCATACACCTCATCAGTAAGTTTATCGATCTTACTAAGCCAGACTGCCAAACATATGAAGATGTCCTTCAAAACCTCATAATAACCTTACACCACAAAGGATTGACCACTGAGATTGTAGAAGATCTCAGGAGGGCTTATCATTATCAATACCAAGAATCCTCTGATATAAGAAACGAGGTTTATGAAAACCGTTATCAACCCCTTGAAGAGGAGCAAAATCTCTCCATAATCCAATAGAATACAATGAAGATGTAACCAGAAACGTGAATTATGAGGGTGAAGCACCAGTAATCACTCCTCAGTCTGATGAAGCTCTTCAAGATCCTATCACTCCTGCACAAGATGAAGAGAATGAGGTAAGTCATTTTGATTATTTTGATGATACCTTGTTCTATGACTCAGAGAATGAAGAAAAAGTGGAACCCTTGGACGAGCTAGATCCCCTATGTCTCAAGACTGAAGATGTAGAGGCAGATCTTCCACCTGATGATGCTATCCAAATACTTGAAGCTCTTACACAGGAAGGATTAAGCGAGGTAAATTGTTCCCCCTTCCAAGTTTTTAGTGTTTCTTTGCCTTATGACACAGAGAGTGGAAAAGTATTGGATGTTTTGACTCCTCCATGTTATGATACTAACACTGACATAGCTGATTTTGACGAGTTCATACATGTTGGGAGACGTAGATGGGATGCATTTAGTTATGATACAGATCTCATCTATGACATAAAAGGTCATCTTCGGACGTTTCCCTTGCAATTACCACAACATATTACTTTTGACCAGTGGCAACAAGGAGATGAGGTTTTTACCCATACCATCCAAAGGACCAAGGATAACCCAGTACCTTATTTTCCTGGTGATTTTCGGTCATACCTTGAGGACTTTGATGACTGTTCTTCTGAGCATTTGAACTTATTTCATGAAGATGATTGTCAATCACCTATCTGCTCAGATTTTGATACAAGTGAGAACATTGTTTGCCTAAGGAAAGTCTCTCATGGATTTTCACTCCAGCCACCTGTTGTTACTTTACTGTGCCTGTCCATTAAAGGTGTGCTTGGGAAGTGTATTTTTAATGTTGAGTTTCCCTTTAGGCAAACCCTGAACTCCGAGGGTTGGTTGGGTACTGTGTGTTTCAAACAAATCTTTCAACTTTTCCTTTTTAGTTTTCCAGTCGTCTGCTAGACCTTTGTCGATCCCTTCTTTGACTTCAGGACGTGAGGATGTCCTAGATAAACAGTTTGCAGGTCCTTTGAGTCAGTTTTCCAGACCTTGCATTTTTCATGACCCTTTCCTGAAGTGGATTGAATACTTTCCTCAGAAATGGACTTGGCAGGATTTTGTCCCTCCCACCCGCCTCCATGAGTTAGACTTTGAGATTCCCAATGATGTGATATATATTCTAACTCATGACATTTTTGTGCTTGATTTATCACTGTTTTGGTTTATGATGAAGCAAAAAGGCAGGTATCAAAGAAGGTTGTTGGGTTGGCTTCATTGGTTGTTTGACTACACCAACATGCAGCCAACAGGTAAGTACAGGTAAGCGTTTCACTTTCTATTCGCATTTATGATTACTTTATATACATATATATTATATTTGCGGGGTGGCAATACCACCCCACCTTTTGTTGCTAATGTTTATTTTCAAGCGTGAGCAGGTCTGCAGGTTTATGCCAGAGATGTTGAGGTTCTCATGCGCTCTATGGTGAGCACATGTCCCCAAGTTGGAGCCAAATGTTATCCCCGTTTTCTAGGGATAACTAGGAGATCATGTCTCGAGGCCCATAGGTCCTAGACATGGAGTACCGACTATAGGGATGATTTTAAGGATGGAAAATTATTTTAAAATGTAGAAACCTTGGCAAATTTTACTACTCTTTCATATGTCAACTATAAATGTTTAGCGATATTTTTGTAAAAATATTCAAATTTCTAAGTATTTTATATAGTTTTTATAAAATTTTGGCGATTTTTAAGGTAAAATATTTTTATCCTATAGAATTTGGGCAAATAATTTTTAAAATAGCGAATCTCATTTTTGGAAAAACCATAGAAAATTAGCCCATGAGCAAAATTTAGCCCCTAAAATCATCCTTGGTACCGAGAGCAGGATTGACTTGAGCATGGCCCTAGAGGGCCCATCCTTCTTCTTCTTCGCCAGACTTGTCCTGTTAGCAGCGGCAGCTTCCATCACCATCGGCCTGGACTTGCATAAGAAAATACTCTTGCTCCATGAGATAATTGGTCCAAGGTATCATGGTATGTGTCATGTTTGATCGTTACAACCTTCTTATATATGCATCAGGTTCCTTACATTTATGATAACTGCTTGGATCTTACACTAGTCCACTTGACCATTGTTGGAGGGATTAACTGGGTGCCCTAGCAAACTTGTATTTATGGGTTTTGGTTAGCCACAAGGGGGGATTTGCAGATCCATTGTCCTCTCTCACCATTCTATCACTTTACATCTTATCCCCCATGCATCCATCCCATTCCCCTAGTCCAACCATTATGATGACCTTTGAGGGTTACACTTTGTCTTGTGGGAAGAAGGGGCTAAAGGCCCAGGGGGTAAAAGCAGCTGGTAAAAGATAAAATCCATAGGAAATAAAACCTAGAGATGCTTCGCCTAGGGATCCCCGAGAAGGCAATAAAAGGCCTCTCGATAAGAAACAAAAGGGACCTGAAGAAAATAACAAAAAAAAAACAAGACCTAACCAAGAGGATGGGAAGTCTCATCATGAGCCGGCCCATTATGTTCATAGGTATCTATCAGTATGACATTTCCATCATCTGGTCACCACGCCAGGGTAATGACCTTTGGTTGCATGGCCAAGGGAAAGGGGGTCTCATCACGAGCCAGCCTTATCATTTTTGCGAAAATACCAGTGGGTAACACTGTCAGCTCTGGTCACCATGCCAAGGCAGTGTCCTCTGGTCAGACCTTGAAGAAAAAAGGAAGAAAAAACAATAAATAAATAATAAAAGCAATAAAGGGGCTTGAAAAAAAGTGCATCCATGATGGATACAGCTCACCTCCTACAAAGGCACCCACAGACAACACCTACCCCTGGTCTTACTATGACTGGACATCCCTAAAACCATATCACTTCATGTACATGGCTTGAATGATCTTCTGTGGAAACTTTCCTTCTCTTATGGATACTTGCCCAATAGGTTGTTTTGTCTATTCCTTTGAATTTGTATAGTAGATCAGTGTAATGTCTTTGAGCTATTAGATGATATGATAGGGATTTTATGCATGTATTTGATAAATTTAATGATGAAACATGATTGACATTGCTATGATCCCGAGGACTGATGAGCCCATGGAGGGTGAAGTTTTTGATGTGCAGGACCATACCCGACGGACAGGTACCAGTGGACCAATACACATGGGGATATGATTAGATCGGACCTCCATGGGGCTGAAGAGCCCATCAGATGGTTGTTGGAATGGCAGAGACAGGGCAACGTTATGATGAGCCATTGCACGAGAAGAAAGAAGGACGTTCCACCCAAGATACTTTCGCAGAGCCCAGCCTAGGGGGAATCACCCACTGCAGATGGAACGTTTGCCTTTGATGGACAGGACGTCCCCTGGGAGAGCTGGACGTTGTCTGGAGCGTGTGGCAGTGTGCTGAGTTCATTTGGCACGTGTGGCATCTTGGAGGAGCCCTAGAAGGGCCAACGTTTAGTTTCTGGATGTTGTATTTGCCCAAAAAGGGCCAACGTCTCCCTCAGAAGGGCTTGGCGTCCCTCTGTTTGCTCATATTATGACATTTTTCTGGCAATTAATGTAAAAACAGTGTAAATTTTGTAGTAAACCTTGTCGGTTGTTTTAATGACCTTAAATTTAATTCAAAGGTCATGGATTGGTATAAATAGAGGACGTTTTGCCTCATTTTAAACATAACACAAATCACTCTCTTGTGAGAGACTATATTTTAGTCTTTGTCTTGGTATTATTGGTCTTGGAAGTGAGGCGCAACTCTTATTGGAGGATTCTTCTTGGCATGTATGGTGTTTCTCTCATTGGAAGGTTTACAACTAGGGTTTGATTAAGCATTCTTCATGATTTGTAAGTAAATTTTTCATGCAAAACTTCGTAAATGAATGGTTGTAGGTTTAATTTCTTACATTTGTTATATCATTGCTATTATATTGTTAAATCTTGAAACCCTAGGTAGCAAGCACACAAGTAGGTCCTTGCTATATGTCCCCATACTTGAGAAACTTGTTTTAGCCATTGATTAAGGAAGATATAGCCTAGTTGTTGCTACACTTATCTCTCATTTTTCTGAGTTAGCTTTTAAGTATAGGTTGAATAGAGGAGACGTCCTAGGCCTAGTTAATTCTACACCTAGGGTTTTAACCTTCTAAGGTTTGAAGAGCCTTGCTCCTGCAACACTTTTCTCCCTTAGACTTGTACTTTGAAGCTAGTCGTTTTGCCAAGAATATTTAGAGAAAGAGGAAGGAGCATGAGGCCTTGCCTAAGCAACACCAGAATGAGCCTCCTTCCCTTAGGGTTTTGATTCTAGGGCCTTGCCATTGTAGCACCATAGAACCTAACCTTCTAGTCTTTAAATTTTGATCCTCCTGAGATTTTTCCCTTACTTTTAACTCCATATTACCCTAAGGCACTGGTTTTCTCTCCGACATTGAGCTTGTTGTGCAAAATCAATTTTTAAACTCTCAAATTTGAAACCCTAACTAACCCTAACGTCTCTAACTAGGGTTGACATCATACTTGACGCAGCAACCCTACTAACCTAGCAATTGATGATGACGTCATGCCTTATTTGAGTTAATGTTGATAGAAAATACTGTTGGCTTGATCATCTTGTGATAGACATTGATAGATTGATGATATTCATTGACTGATTAGCAAAATGTTGACATCCTTTGTCTATTATACTAACCCTAAAGGAGGTTGACGTCATCCCTAGGATATTGACGCAACATTCTATTGTATATGAAAAAATAATGACATTTCATGCATTGAATTAATTTAAGAATTGATCATTTTCATTGGATGTTGTCATATTCTAGTGTTTATTGACAAGTAACATTATATAGCTATTGTCATAATTGCAATCATTGACTTCATCAATAATTATTGCTGTATATGCTCATATACATTAAATTTTGATAGCCATTAATTTATGAAGTATTAACCACTATTGCATGTACTAGTTTCATTGTTGCCTTGTCTCACAAGCAGGTGATTTTCCTGTGGTTATTCTTCATTTGACTATCTTCTTGGCGGTAATCTGTGAAGGGGAAACTAGCCTTAATCCCTTGATCCTTTCCCTTTCAAACCCCAGATTGTCAGGTACGTCTCCCTTGGGCTTAGCCACCCTAAATAGAAAGGACCTCCCCATTGTGGTGACATTGGGTGGGGTAGGTCCCTGTTAAGCCAGTTTGACCCTTATCTTATAGCCTATGACCTAAACTACAAACTGCGCGATAACAAGACCTTCCAAAAGAGGCTAATTATGTTCCTTTAGTTTATCATATAAACAGTGAGAAGAATAAATTATAATAATTGAGTCTTTCATCATTATAAATTAGTGGATATATTAAATGTATGGAGATAAGTGCAAATCTCTAGTCATGGTTCATGTTAATTAGAATTATAGGAACTTGAGGTATAGTTGGTAAGTTTAATTAATTGATTACATTTGTAGATGCACTAGAAATAAATTTATTATATCATAGGTAGGATTACTTACTTTGCATAATAATGGAAAAACTATAGTCCTAGTGATAAAGGATTTGAATTATAGGTTGCAAAATTGTCCTTGTTATATGAGAATTGACTATGGGTTACAATTTTTAATTATGATGGCTATGTTTCAATTGAAGTTCATTGATCTTCTTAATTTTGTTTTTCATACCAGGATGGCATTCCAGATATTTAGATCTTACTGTATTGACTTATTCGATTCTTGAGCAAGTGATTTATTCTAAATTATCGATGTTGAATTTTTAGGATTGATGGTTATACTAGAATTGGATGAGGGAATTAGATACCTCCTTATTCCTCAGAACAATCGCCAGCCCTGAGACCTTAAATGGTTAAAATCGATGGGAACCTGGGCTTGAGCATTGCTTATGTGTCTTGGAGGTCTTAACCTTTGCAGGGTAGGATGGGTGGGTAGTCAATCATATTTATTTGTCGATTGATTGTCATTCATTGATTGCAGATACTCGATGTGTGTCTTAGGTCATCATGTTGTGTTCGTCGTGGTGTGCGTCTTGTACGTCGTCATATGGCGACGCAGAGTCGAATGTATTTATTATCCTTGTACACACGTGTACACACAAAAAAAAATTGCACTTGTTATAAGAGGTTGTCATTGAATGAAGGAGGGTCTTTACAACCATTCTTCCAAAAAATACTTATCTTCTCTTTCTTCGATGGAATAGATGTTCTCATATAATACTACGCCATTCTTGGACAAGAAAGAAATGACTGCAATCGAGGAAAATTTAGAAACTTTCTATTTTCCGATGTGAGATAGAATCTGTTCTCAAATATTCAAACATATTCAAGTTCAAAATTAGGTCTTCATCATGATCTAACCTTAAATAAGTTTGAATGTACACCATTTAAGACGACGACAAACTTATCTAGGGGTTCTATATAATTCAAAATAATTGAGGAAAGACTAAACTATAAATTTGATAAAACAAAAATTTGATAAAAGTCGAGAACATACATTTGTGAATCATCCTGAATGGACACATCATTTCATAATCTGGGTGTTTCATCAATCACAATCTTCCTTCCGAACACACTCTCAGGTACTCTCTTCTCCACATTAGCCTATATAACACATTTCAGATTTGAAAATTAAAAAAATTATATTCAAATGATTATATAACACATTAAATTTAAATGGTTATAGAACATTAAATGATACCTGTGAACTCCCACCCTCTTCAAACTCTCCCAATGAGAATTGAGACAAGTCAACCCAAGTACTAGTAGATGGAATAGAGAGTTATGAACAACACAACTAAGAACTGAATCTAGGATTCAATGTGTTCACAATTATACAAAACTATAAATGTTGTTGATTTCTTATTCAAAAGAGTGGAAATTGATCAACTATTAGAAAAAACATACCCAATTCAATCCATCCAAATTCAAACTTGTCGAATCAAGTCCCCGACCGACTGAAGATTCGTTTAACATATCTCCAAACTTCAATTAATGACAAGAAGAAATCGATTATTTCTATAGAGACAAGGATATCTAAATCTAAAACTCGAAGTAAACTATCATAAAATGCGTCAAAATTTTCCTAAATAGATCACATACCAATCTGCGATTTGGGTCATCATTCTGAATAACTTTCTTCCAACTATCCCAACAAAATTTTGCATACTCCAAAACTTCTTCTGCTGACATTGCTTCTAATTTTGCATCTATTTTATCAACAAATGTGGCCCGGGAATCGGCTTTTGCTCGCTGACGCTTCATGCCAACATCAACACCATAAAACATAGCTTCCAAATTTTCCTCGATTGTAGTCATGGCCTCTTTGCCAACTTCTAATGTAGCATGAAACTCTGAAAGTTATGAAAATGCCCATGTTGGGTGAGGTACTAAAGGTTGTGGAGGCCTCGACAATGCCGCACTTCGATATGCTCCTTTGTGATCATATGTACGTCATTTACCAGTCCTATAATATTTGGACGGTAGACTAGTATAATCCAGGTGCATATGCGACAAAAACTCCGCAAAAAAATGTATTTCAAAATAGTGTGGAACCTCATCGTTCCACGACAATTTCCCATATTCCGCAAAAAATCTGTTATACAGATGTCCGGCAAATTCAAGGTGCTTAAGTCCCCGAGGTTTAGGACAGTGGGTGACGGAGTGTGTTGTTAAGCCACTCCGTGATGTTAAAGTCACCGGTTCGAAACCTGCGGAGACAAAAAAATCCAACCATGTTAAGGGTTGATGTGGCTCAGGCCGGGTGCGATCCCCGGGTGATTTTGATGGCTTAGATGTCCCTGAGTCGCGATTTCTCAAGCCACAGGTTAATCGTGTAGCCAAAAGGTCCCGCACAAATTAACCAAAAAAAAAAAAAAGTCAGGGTGTTTAAATTATTGCACCTTCAACATTTTCTACTTTGGACCCTCTTTAAAATTGAACATGGAGATGGTGTATTTTTTTGAAACTTTGTTTTTTATTGTCTCTCATTTATCAGGACCCATCACCTCTTACTTTTTCCACCTCATTAGATCGACAAAACTGTTAGTGGTTGGCCCCATCTTCTGATATGCATCCATAAAGTTTTCCAGTGAATGCAAAACAATTTGCAAACTTTGTTTTCTCTCCTAAAGAAGTTCCAAGACCGCCAAATCATTTTCCAACCTCATTTTAACACCTAAACATCGCTCAAGCGTCATTGCTTCAGTATTCCCTTCCCAGGGAAGTTCATCACCAACTTCTGAAGGATAGGTGGATGTTGGTGTGTAATATTTTGTTACTTCATAACGCAGCCTCCTAAATCTATATTCACCCTCTGCACTGACATTTGAATCTTTGTGACAGCCACTCTCATTGTCGCCCCTTGCTCTGAATTGATTGCCTACACACACATTTGAAAGTAACTTCAATATTTAACCTCACATAAATTTAAATACAACAAATTTCAACAAAATTAAACAAAATTTAAGAAACTTACCAGAAATATTCTCTTGTCCAAAGCTATTCCCTACATTCTCAGGTGTAGGAGTGTTGATGCACAACCTATCTAAGAAAGTTGCATCCATAACACTAGGTTGAGCAGGTTCTGCAGTTGATCTATTTACAGACTCGTTTGAAAATATCCTCTGACGAGATTGTTGGTGCTCACTCGGAGTCTTAGTTGAAGAAGGAATTCAAGTTCTTCCTTCTTGAGAATGCCTAGAGAGTTTGCGAGGAATGTTTGGATGATCTCGTGTCGACATCACTCCTCAATATCTATCCACAATGTAGAGTTTATCAAAAAAAATCTAGAGATGTACACAAGTTCAAGCAATTAAAAACGCAGAGATAAATCAAAGTTTTAAACAATCAATCCATAGAGGTACTCGCTCATTAAAAGGCACAAATAATGGTCATTCATCCATGAATCAATCAACTAAAAGATAAGTAAGGATTTCATAGACAGCATGGCAGATTCTTATCCTTACTCATCATTCATGCACATAAAAGCAGGGCATTTGAATCTATAGGTATTTAAACACCGAAGTGACGATCGTCGATTCGGCTCCTGGCCGACTGCTCAGGCAAAGACTGATGAATAAAGGGATAAGGGACAGAACATAAAACCACAATATTTTCATAATAATCAACAAAACCCACACAAAGAAGTCATTGAAATTAGAAAGTTGTGTTCGCCAAGGGAAATCAATTCAGAAAAACAACAAGCAAGTGGATTCATTAAAAGTTCCCTATGGTTGGATCCACTAAAAAACGTATTAGAACATTGCATTAGAATCCCCAAAACAAAGAGTTTAATCTTCATAACCTCACACAAACTTGTTTTAATCACAACGAGGTGAAGGTTTTGCATGAACATGGATTATATGCCATTGCTTTAAACTTCCCATTAGCATTGTTTAAATGTCAGAGTTTTTATAATAATTCATTTATTGTCATGTTAAATGGGATGGGATTGAGGGTTGTTTGTATTCCTAATATAAATTAAATTAAGATGAGGTGGAGCAAATGTAATTTTGCTATATTGTATATTTGGATCACTTGAGAGATTTAAGTACAAATTGTTGGATAGTTGTGGATATAGTTGAACTAAATACATAATTTTGAAATATTTTATGGTGACCTAAAGTTACATAAAGGGACCTAATTTTACTATAAACTA